>APFE031074758.1:189962-213532 GCA_000404065.3 Pinus taeda
TGTTCCAAAGGAGAAACGAACCAAGTTGGATAGTAAATCTGAAAAGTGCATCTTTATTGGGTATAAGGATGGTTTAAAGGGTTATAAGCTTTGGAACCCAGTCATATGGAAGGTTGTGTACAACCGAGATGTGGTGTTCAGAGAGGTGAAAGATGTTATTAAACATGAAATCCAACGAAAGGAACCTGAGAAGATAGAGTTTGAGTTAAAGGAGGAAGAATTAGACTCTACAGCAGAGGAGGAATTAGAAGATGAAGAGCCACAAATTCCGGCTATGAGAAGATCAGTTCGAGAAAGAAGGCAGCCTGAAAGGTATAGTCCATCTGCTTTCTATTCAAATTTTGCTTTATCTATTACTGACGATGATCCTAGAATTGTGAAGGAAGCAGTAGATTCAGAGGATGGAAAACTCTAGAAAGAGGCCATGGTTGATGAAATGGAATCTTTGAACAAAAATGAGGCTTGGGATCTGTTGGAGTTTCCGGCTAGAAGGAAACCCATTGGCAGCAAATGGATGTTCAAAAAGAAGACAAATGCAGAAGGAGAAGTGGAGAAATACAAAGCTTTGTTGGTAGCAAAATGTTATTCCCAGGTGTCGGGAATTGATTTTTGTGATATTTTTTCTCCTGTTGCCAAGGTAACTTCTATTAGATTACTTTTATCTGTTGCTACTGCTTTTGATTTTGAGGTAGAACAGATGGATGTGAAGCAACATTTCTTCACGGGGATTTGGAAGATGAAATCTACATGAAGCAACCTGAAGGCTTTGCAGCGAAGGGTAAGAAAGAACTGGTATGCAAGTTAAAGAAGTCTCTGTATGGGTTAAAACTTTCACCAAGGATGTGGTATCAGAAATTCGATACTTTTATACGGGGACTTGGCTTCACCAGAAGCAAAGTAGATCACTGTGTGTATTTTAAATTAATTAGTGACCGTGTTATTTATCTGGTCTTGTATGTGGACAATATGTTGCTGGTTGGAAATGACAAAGAAATTATCTAGGATTTGAAGACCCAATTGTCCTCCAAATTCGACTTGAAAGATCTTGGTGTCGCAAACTATATTTTGGGCATGGAAATTAAAAGAGATCGGGCAAAGAGGAAGCTCTGGTTGAACCAGAGGATGTATGTCAAGACAATGCTGTAGAGGTTTAATATGCAAGATAGTAAAGAGGTGAAGGTTCCTATTCCTGTATGTGTGAGGTTATCTGCTGAACAATGTCCCAAGACACTAGGAGAGGAAGAGGACATGTCTCGTGTTCCATATGCAAGTGCAGTCGGTAGCTTGATGTATGCAATGGTCTGTACTAGACCAGACATTGCACATGTAGTGGGAGTATTGAGCAGGTTTATGTCCAAACTAGGAAAGGAGCATTGGACAACAGTGAAGTGGGTTTTCACGTATTTGTATGGCACTAGTGATTATGGTCTATGCTACTAAGGAAGACCAGGATTAGATAGCGTGTTGGATATTCGTGGCTTTGTTGATGCAGACTGGGCTGGAGATCTGGATCAGAGAAGATCTACAAGTGGGTATGTGTTTAACCTATGTGGAGGTGCAGTTAGTTGGATGAGTAAGAAATAATCTGTAGTGGCACTATCAACTACAAAGGCAGAATACATGTTAGCCACTCATGCAAGCAAGGAAGTAGTTTGGTTGCAGAGATTTTGTTCAAATATGGGGTTAGTACAAGAAGCTATAATGATAGATTGTGACAGCCAAAGTGCAATTTTCTTGGAAAAAAACCCTGCATATCATTCAAAGACAAAGAACATTGATGTTCAGTATCACTTTGTGAGGGATATGATAGAAGACAAAAAAGTGTTGTTGGTAAAGGTGGGCACTTTGAAGAATACTGTAGATGCATAGACAAAATCGGTGAGCTCTGAGAAGTTCTCTTGGTGTAGAGAGACAATGGGAATTTCAGGGCTGGGAAAATGACTAAGCTCTCTTGTGGCCCCCTATGGAAAGAAAACAAAAAGGGGAGAATGTTGGGTTGTGTTATATTCTTTCCACGTAGTTAACAGGGGGTTTGAAGGGCACATGTAACCCCACTTTATGGGGTCTGGGGCAGCGGCCTGAAAATTTTTGGTTTTGGACCCTATGTTAGATTGGACGGACCCACCTATGGTTTTGTGCATGATTTTCGCACATGTTTTTTGGACGCGATGGTTTTCGGTCCATGGTATTGGACGCAATGGTTTTCGGTCCATGGTATTGGATGCTTCATCATGTATAAATATGTATTTTAACATTGAAAGGAATATAATGAAAAATCAAGCTGGTAGTCCCGATTTTGGGATCCGGGAGAAAATCTCTGTGTATATGTGTTTTATGCGTTATGATCTCGCATTATTTTTTCTGTGTTTTAGAATTCGTATGCAGGTATTTCTATACGGGGCTAAAACCTACATTGAATGTGATAAATGAAGTTATTTTCCTAATCTCTTTTGGACTGGACACGAGCCGAATCTACCTGAGTAGTTGCAAATGGCATGGCCACATCAATGGGACATAGTGGCTAGAATTCCAAGCCCACCTGAAAAGGGCTGTGGCTAGTCGAGATGTGGAGAGCCTAGTTATAGCTGTGCTGAACATAGGGGAGGCTCTCATCCCATGTGTGTGGATTTTTAGAGTTGTACATGCACAAAACGTGTTTGATCATCCTGTTGACAACCTCTGTCTGGCCATCAGTTTGGGTATGGAAGGCTGTGGACTTAGTGAGTTTGGTGTCCAACATCGACCAGAGACTGGACCAAAATGTACTGAGGAACTTGTTGTCCCGATCTGAGATGATAGACTGTGGGATCCTAAAGTGTACCCACACTCGTTCAAAGAAGAGTTTAGTAGTGGCTTCTGCTGTGACATTCTTCTTACAGGCCGCCATAATGGCCATCTTCGAGAACCTATCGATGACCACAAAAACACAGTCATTTCCATGCTTAGTAGAAGGAAGGCCCAACATGTAATCCATGGAGATGGATTCCAAAGGTTGACTAGGGGTAGGTAGTGGAGTATAGAGGCCTTGCTTCTTGATGGTAGGTTTGGAAATGGCACAAGCAATGCAAGATTTGATGTACTTCCCGACATACTGTCGAAGATTCGGCCAATAGAAATACTTCTGCAGTACTGCCACCATTTTATTGACCTCGAAATGCCCAACAGCCCAACTGTAGTGTGCTTCCCAAATCATCTTGTCACGCTCACTTGAAGGAACACAAAGGTGACCCAGGTGGCATAACAGAGCATCCTGGAGGTGAAAATCTGGAACATGTTGACCCTCAAAGAGTGTCTGTTATGTGTGGCCAAATTCTAGGTCGCTTTTGTAGAGAAGCGACCAATCATAAGTTTTGTGCCCATAAGAGTTGAGCACAATGGTTAATGCCATGATAGGTGGTCGACTGAGGTAATCTACAACATTATTGGTGCTACCCTTCTTATACTTGATATTCAAATGGAATTGTTGCAGGTATGTGGACCAATTCTGATGGCGATCATTCTACAATTTCCCTTGGGTCTGTATGAACAGTAGGGGTCGGTGGTCTATGTGGATGACCGTTTCCTTCCCCAAAATGTAATGCTTCCATTGTCAGCATGATTTCACAATGAAATACATCCCTCTGTCATAAGTGGGATACTTCCGGACTATGTCTGAAAGTGTCTCACTGTGATATGCCATTGGATTCCCGTGTTGAGTAAGGACTGCCCCAATAACATAGTAATATGCATCTATCTCGATCTCAAATGGCTGTTGCAAGTCTAGTAATGCGAGCACTGGGGCCGAGCAGAGGCGATTTTTCAACTCTGTGAATGCCTTCTTTTGAGATTCAGACCAAAACAATTTTTCTTTCTCTCCTCCCTTGGTGACTTGATTCAAGGACCAAGTGATATGAGAAAATCCCAACATGAACCTACGGTAGAAGTTGGCAAGACCCAAAAAACTGTGGAACTCTGTCAGAGTGGTTGGAGATGGCCAATCCTGAATGACTTGGATCTTGGATGGATCCACATGCACTCCCCATTCATCAATAATGTATCCTAGATAATGAACTTGGGTTATGCCAAAAGTGAATTTCTCGAAATTGGCACATAACTTGTGTTGCTGTAGTGTTTGGAGAACCTGTTGGATGTGGTGGAGGTACTCTTCCCAACTCTGGCTGAAGATTAGGATGTCATCCAAGTATACCACTACAAATGAGTTGGTGAATGGCTACAATATGTCATCCATTAGCGTCATGAAGGTTGCAGGAGCATTCATCAACCCAAAAGGCATAACCAACCATTTGAAAAGGCCCTCCTTGGCTTTGAAGGTAGTCTTCCACACATCGAAGGGTTCGATTAATACCTGGTGATATCCTGACTTCAAATCGATCTTGTTGAGATATTTTTCCCCCTTCAGTTGGTCCAGAAGGTCATCAATACTTTGGATCGAGTACCTATTCTGGAAAATGATCTTGTTCAGTGCCCGATAGTCAATACAGAGTCTCCAAGTCCCATCCTTCTTCTGCACCAACATGATCGAGCTCCCATAGGGCAATGAACTCGGTCGGATGTGACCTTTATACAAAAACTCATGAATCTTCCTCTTGATTTCATCATTCTCCAGAATGGAGCGCCAATATATTGGTCCATTGGGCAGCGATGCACCTGGGGTCAGATCAACGGAGTACTTGACTTGACAGTGCAGAGGAACCCCTGCGGGGGAGGTGACAATGTCCTCGTACTCCTCCATGACCTTGTCCATATGTAGTTGTCATGTGGAGGGGCCCTGTCTGGAGGTCGTGGCCACCATCTTCTTCTTTCCTTGAGGGCGTATCATTAAGAAAACAAATTTCTCGGTTTTGTAAATGAGTTTACTGCATTGTTTTACAGTAACCAAAGAGATGGCGGTAGGCGGTGCTACCTCCGGTATCCTGTACAACTTATTTCCCAAAGTAACAATAACAACACAAGGCCTTGACTCATACACATCATGTTGCTTCCACAAGTATGGTTGGCCTAATAATACATCACAAACATAAAGGGGAGCAACGTCACACAAGACCTCATCCGTGAAGGGCTTGGTGTTGTATGTAAGGCGACACTGCTGGCTCACGTGAAGATCCTGTCCTTGGTGAAGCCACCCGATGGTGTACGACTGTGGATATGCTGTGATCGATAAGCCCAGTCACTTCATGACCTTTACCAAAATGAGGTTCTTTTGGTTCTCGCTGTCGATAATAAGTTGTAGCGGGGAGCCTTTACCCACATCTAGGAGTGGAAGAGGCACTCCTCCTCTGGATCTTCAGGTTCCTCCTTATGGATCTTCGTGGTGTAAACAGTGGCGTTGGGCTCCGCATCGATAATCTTCTTCCCTTTGTCATTCCCCTTATTGGGTTCTGACTCAGAGTCAGAACATGCATCTTATTTCGAAGACTTTAGCTCGACCACCAGTGATTGCTTGGCCCGACACTCACTTGTGTTGTGAGTGGAGCTCTTATGGAACTCACACCACTTTCCCGTGTCCTTCTTTGGCTTCGCGTTGTTATTCTTTGCTTGCAGCTTTGACGGGTTGTCCTGGGCCTCCCCACCTTGGCTTTGTCCTTTGTTCAGTGGTTTGGGGGTGCCTTTCCCTTACTTCGGATTTGCAGATCCAAAGTCTCGCTTCTTCTGTTTAAACTTCTGCTTAATCTTGATAGTGTATCGATATTCCGTGCCGAGCGTGGAGATGTCCAGGAACTCCATCTCGTCTTGGATGTACCTGTGTAGACAGCCGTGGTATTTGAGTACCAAATGCATCTCAAAATCCTTGATACCCAACTTTGTGCGAAGGGTATGAAAAATATTGGTAAACTCTGACATGTCTTGGTCCCTTCCCTGCCGCAATGTGGTCCAATTTATGTATTTATCCTCATAGCTTTTGACAGGGTAGTACTACTCCTTGATGGCATTCCAGAATGAATTCCAAGTGGGTGTGGCTGAAAACAGTGAGGTCGTACTTTCATCCTACTGCTCGTGGTATGTTTCCCACTAGTCCTTGACATGTGGGGTGACTTTGAGAAGAGCGAAAGTAATATTTTTCCGACCGGAAAAACCTTGAACAGAAAAATACCCTTCTAGCAGATTTAACCATTTATCTAGAGCGTCTGCATCTATCTGACCCTCAAATATGGGAGTGTCAAAGTTAACTTGTACCTTAAATGGTGTGGCATTTCCAGAGTAGCTGTTGGAAGCCGATGTGTCGCCCTTGGGTAGCCGTTGAATGATCTAAGTGAAGTTGTCCATCATCGCGTTCCCTTGTCACTCGAGGGCTTCTTTGAGCAAGATTTTGATAGGACCTCCTGGCCCCTCGTCTTTTTTTTCATCAGCCATGGTAGGCCGTTGGGATTTGAGAGGTTGGTCTTGCAAAGGTTCGACCAGTTCAAGCCATAACTCCTTATATCCTGACCTCATTGGGGACATGCAAAGAAAAACATAGAAAAAGCAGACCACTCTGATACCACTGATCCAGATTTAAATAGGAACACAACAAATTACAGAGATAACCATAAACACAGAGATGCAACGGAAATAATACTTCATTTCATTAATGTAAAATACTGAAATACGCTTACAAACAGAGTTGGAAATAAACTAGCTAGGGCGATGGTAGCTTATCTCTGAGAAGAGATGTGGTAGCTACATGCCTCTGAACTGTGTTACAATGAGGTTCAAAGGCCTATTTATTGTTGAGAAACAATGGAAAACCCTTAACATTCTAAAACCTAACCCTAGAAGATGAAATGCCAAACTGTGGGCCCTATTTGGGTAAATTGGTACATCAACTTCCCGGGGTCATAAATTTGGCATACGATCTCCGTTTGATGCACACAATATCTCGTTAGAAAGATATATCCAAGAACTACAACTTGGGAAGAAAAAAATTGGTTCATGGACTGACGTTGCTCCCAGTTTTCCCAAAAAATATTGTTTAGGGCCTCAAAACGGCTTTGGAAGTTCAAGACTCGAAAAACTGATAAAAATAGTAAAATGGGCTACAATTAAGGAAACTGAAAAGCTGAAAGAAACAATAGTGGGGGTCCAAGTGGATTTGGAAGATGGCCACCAATATCCACCTGGATCATTGATGCACAAAACACCTCGTTAGTAAGATCTATCCAAGGACTTCAACTTTGGAATGAGAAACATCAGTCCATGGATCAATGTTGCTCCCAGGTTTCCCAAAAAATATCGTTTAGGGCCTCAAAATGGCTCTGGAAGTTCAAGACCCAAAAAACTGCTAAAAATAGTAAACTGTGCTACAATTAAGGAAACTGAAAAACTAAAAGAAACAATGGTGGGGGTCCAAGTGGAATTAGTGGGTGGCCACCAATATCCACCTCGATCACCTACAAAGATCCCCCTCTCTACAGTTGGTTCCAATTTTTTCCTGCTATCCTTGGAGATTGACAATATACCATGGATCTAAAAATGTGAAAGTGAAAGAAATATGACTTCCTCCAAAAGAAAGCCTCATTAGGTGTAATCATTCCAAGAATTTTGAGAGGGCTCCTATACTGCAAATAAACAATTGTATTGCATGCTTCTGCCCATAGGAATAGTGGAAATCCCTGGTCATGCAACATTGCTCTAACATCTCCTAAAATGATTATATTTTTCCTCGTTGCAACCCCATTTTACTGTGGGTTGCGGGGTGAAACCAATTCCCTTCTAATACCCTCCTTGGAACATAACTCTTTGAAGGCATTAGATGCAAACTCTCCTCTGTTATCACTTCTCAGGGATTTAATTTTATTTACAGTCTCATTTTCAACTAAGGCTTTAAAATCAACAAACTTTGAATAAATCTTATCTTTCTTATTCATAAAATAGATCCAAAATTTGTGGGAAAAATAATCTATGAATATCACATAATACCTGTGCTTTGCATGAGACTGTAGAAAATGGTCAACATACATCTAAGTGAACTCGCTCCATGATGGCTTCATCTCTGCTATCTCGACCCTGGAAGGAGGATTTAACATATTTTCCAAGAGTGAATCCCTTGCACACATCATGTTGATCAAGGGTGCATTTGGAAGTCTACTGGTGATATGCTACATTATTTTCAAAGCTCCTTGGTGTAGGTATCCCATGTGTCTATGCCAGATCTCTCCAACATCTCGGCCTTGAAAATGTTTTTCCATGCTTCTCAATGCAACATATGCACCCACATCTAGCTTGTAGAGGTTTTTAAATTGAACACCAATTTGTTTTACTTGTCTAGTAGCAACATGCTTCAGAGAAGCTTTCTCTTTACTAAAAACCACATCACATCCTCAATCTTCAAGTAAAACTACAAAAAATATTTTTTTCTTTAGACTAAGCACATACATTACGTTATGTAGGTGAAGATGGGAGTCTGGCTCCATCTTAAGTGTGATATTGCTAATCCATTTGGTACTATATCTCCCATCATCTACAAGTTATATGTGTAATTGTAGGTCCTTCTCCTCTAGGATGCTGAAGAACTCCTTATTTCCTATCATATGAAATGAAGCACCAGAATCTAAGTACCATACACTACCTCATACAATACTTTCCATGCATGCAATGAGGGTGGAATCCAACTTTAATTGTGATGTGAGAGGATATCCTTTTGCTACTCCTATGAGCTTCTTACTAGATTTCTTTTATGGATGCTTGGTTGCATAGTGTCAATACTCATGGCAGTGAAAGAATTTACATTTACGGAGGTCTTTCTTCTTGCCATGGTTCTGGATGGATTCTACCTTGCCTTGGGCATTCTTTCCCTTGGCCTTCTTTCCTTTTCTTTCTAAATCAAAGTTTTCTTCCTTGTCAGTTTTGGATGTGACACCATCTCTAGTGTTTCTTCTAATATCCTCTTGCACCAAGTCAAATCAAAGTCTCTCTCAATCTGCGAGCTTGTATCTACCATTACCTAAATCATGATAGATTTGCCAAGAATTTGGTAGACCAAGGAGTTCTAAGCTCATAGTTCAGATGATGTCACATTCTATCATACTTGTCCAAGTTCATCTCTAACATGAGTGAATCTAGATAGGTATTGAATAACAATTTCATTTTTTCCCATTTTAATGTTCCTTAGCTTATCTCTCAATGCCAATTTCTTGGCATCACTAATGCTTTGGAACATATCTGTGAGGGTTTTCCAAATTTCTAATGGAGTCCCATTTCCATGCAAATTTGAAACCACATGATCTATAACACCCACCAGAATAATCCCCCTAGATTTTGCTGTGTCTTTCTTCCACTAAGCTAATTGTTGCGCATCTGATGTTGCTGGTTTTGGAATATCATTTTGTGTGCACTCCAATACTCCATTTTCATTCAACACAACTTACATCTTATCTTTCCAGGCACAAAAAATTGAGGTTCCCTCTAATGCATACTCAAGCCTCAATCCACTGAAAGACATTGTTCCTATACTGAAGAAGATCTGCACCACAAAACTATGCTATTCAAAATTTCTTGAGAGATTGATTAGGAACCTGATTTCTATGTAGTTTTCAATAAATATGATACTATGTAGAAATAAATCGAAATTTGCAGCTGGTAATGAATTTAGACTGAAAACAACAGACACCAATTTCTTCTACTTAATTTGCGAAAGGGAAAACATACAATAGAAACACATGCAATAATTCAATCACAATGAGCACAATATTTTTATTGGGGAACCCAACTGGAAAAAACCCATCCTATGTTTCTATTATATTAGATGAGAAAATTGATCTATTACAATGACAACTTCAATCCTTGAAGCTCAACCTACACTGCAATACTGATCTCCTCCTAAGTATGGTATGGTAAATACTTAGCCAAATCTAGACCTCTTTCTCCTCTTGTTTCCTTGTGAAATTCCAGAGAAAATTAACTCATAAATAATAGGAAAATCTCCTATTTTCTTGTGAAATTCCCAAGAGAAAAGCCTCACCTACTACATGCAAACACTATACACTCACTAGTATATAATAATGATTACATTGATGCCTATTTCCTATACTCAATTAGGCAATTCAAATTGCATGCATGACTAAGGCTATTTTTAGTAAATTAACTAGTTAAATAAGAGATCATTGAGTTAACAATAATTAAAACTACTCAACTGAACTCCTGTTGACTATATTCATGACTAGAGCTTATATAACTGAGTTTCACTAACTATAACTCCACTAGATTGCTAGATCTTAGCAATCAAACCATGCACAAGTCTACTTCTTTCCCACAAAATCAAATTGATTGACTTAACTAAGTGACTCGGCCATGTCACTCCTGCTAACTGCAATTCAAATCATCCTGCTAATATGGAAATTTGAATTTCTCCATTTGACTAAGGCACAAGTCAAATGAATCCTTTTCTTGCTACAATTTAATAGTTGTAAATTGTGAGAGAACTTGAAGTAATATCAAAGCTATAATAGTTTTAGGAAAGGGATAGATTAATGAAATGTTTGATAAATCATTAATGGTTATTTTTTCCAAATTTATCTTACTTATTATCACTCATGCAAGGTAGAGAATTCCATTTTAGATATCCTTTGAAGTAGGCAAAATGTTTTTATTCTATAACATTCACTTACTGCTAAGTACAAAGGAGTGCATTTTGGAAATTTTAATCAAATCAACCAAGTGGTAAAAAAGAAATAACACCCCATTTTGTGTAGAAGGACATATTGACCCTGTGCCTCAGTGAAAAAGGGTTTCTTATGAAAAATATCTTTAGTGGGTTCCTTACTACTCACCTAAAGAAAAAAATGGGATCTTATCTGATTTTCTTACATAGGTTATTGATTTCAAAGTTTATAAGTGAAAGTATATGATGCAAATAAAAAATAAAATGCAACTAATAAGTTAGATCAACAAACACATTGTTTCCTTGATTTTGATAAGCTAACCTAAACAATATAAGACCTACCTATTTGGGAGAAATGATGCAAAATATAGGAAATTAGGCATAAAAGGGTATATAAAGAATAATTAGAGACAAACAAAAGACCAAACGATAAAGAATAAGAAAGACTTATCTTCCTCTTGTATGTTCCTAGACCCATATAGCAACAAACTAATTTTATTAGTAACATTCATTGTGAAAATACCTTTCATATAAGATTAAAAGTCAACATCCTTTTTAAAAATATTTTTTTTTAATTAATAAATGATTAAAAAAGGTAATATAAGATCCACCATCCACTTTTCATAATCAAATATTTGAGAGGAGCTGGGGGTAAAATAGATTTTGTGCCCTTCCCCCTCTCATTCTCTTGTTGTATGGAAGCCATTATGAACAATACTATAGCATTTACCTTGAGGTTTTCCTGCTTGAACTTAATTTGTATTGCTTGGATTCATTGGTATTATTGCTTGAGTCTTGTACTTTAAGTAATTTTTTCAACATAATCTTAAACATCTTGCTAAATTGCACAAGCTTCATGATCGCATTGATTTGTTGTAATTGTTTCTTTCTCTCACCCAAGTTCATGGTTGCTCGATATTGAATACCAACTCCTAAGTACATCTGAACCTTGGATGGCTAATAACCTATTAACCCATGTGGCCTTAGCCCTCGAGCCCTTATAAAACCCTAAGACATTAAGTACCCCTATCCTTGACCCCTAATTATCCCATCTTAAACCATAACCCTTAACGCTCAAACCATTGATACATTATCCCCTAAGCCCTCAATTCTCAACCCCTTGTAAAGTTAAATTGTGGTTCCCAAGTTAGGCCTTGGAAATTTACCATCCTTTTAAAACTTTTGGTATCCAAGTGAAATCATGGAAGAATATGAAATTATAACAATGAATGCAAAATAATATCAATAAGTTTTTTATTATGGTTGTGACTATATATCTCAGAAAGTGCCTCTCTTCCTACATGTCAAGAACAATAATATCTTTCCTATATCTTTTCAACACATTCTTAAATATCTTGATAAATTGCACAAACATCATCAGTGATTTGTTGTCTTTGCTTCTCAAGCTCACCTAAGTTGTCTTTTTTCCCCTATATTATATTTGTAAACGTTTGCAACATTTAAATACTTTCTATATATACTAATATATATTTATTGATTGTAATTGTATAGTATGTGCCCCCTAGGGCTCTGTTTGATGAGGAAAAGGTGGTTTTAGTACAAGTGCCTATTCAAGAACATGGAGCAAATATTGAGGATCAATCTAATGATCCTATGGAAGAAGATAATCATGATGATAACATAGTTGAAGAAGATGGGACAAATAGATTAATCTAGGAGACATTTAATAATGTTAGAATGGATGATGATGGAAACTGGTATGATGGTGCTTATGATATACCTATACTTGAGAGGGCAAGTCAAACTCTTTCTAGAGGCTCAAAAAGATCTCTTCTCTTTGTTGTATTGCTATTGGTCAACTTAAAAGTGGTGAATGGTTTGTCAAATACATGAGTGACACAACTCCTAAGGTATATAATATGTTTTATGACATTTAGTACAACATGATAAAACAATTAATTTATTTTTATTTTTATTTGTGCATTGATCATCATTTAATTTGTAACACTTGGATGCAACATATACGATTAATATTGTTTACATTATCCAGTGCTACTAATTTTTTATGTTGTATATTGTTAGGCGAATTTCTGTTACCACACTTAAATGTTTTACTTCGTATGTACCTATATTTACATGCCATTATGAAAGATATTGGAATGGAGTATCAATCTATTCATGCATGTCATAATGATGATATATTATATTATAAAGAACATGCATTGAAAGAAAAATTCCCAAAATGTGATGAGAGTAGATATCAAACTGAAAAAGTAAAAAAAAGGTGCCTCACAAGGTTCTTCGTTATATTCCCATAATTCCACGCTTGCGACAATTTTTCAGGTGCAAAAGCATAACACAATTTATGGATTATCATGCAACGAAAAGAAGTGAAGATGGTTTTCATCAAATGCCTGTAGATGGATATGCATTTAGGAATATAGAGGAAAGTTGGCAAAGCTTAAAGAAGAACCTCGTAATCTTATGCTTTCATCAGTGGCTGATGGTGTCAATCCATTTGGAGAGCTCATATTGACTTACTCGGTGTGGCCAATTTTTTTTATCAACAATAAAATTCCTCCATGGATGTCGATAAAGAGGGATGAAATAATGTTGAAAATGATTGTTCTAGGTATTAATTTGCTTAGAATATTTTTTTTTTACATAATAACATCTCATTTGTCTTGTTTGTTTCATAATTATGTCTTATATTGTTTTTTTTACTCATATATGTTCAATTATATCTTATATATTCTTTATTTACTCATATATATAGTAATTATGTATTGTATGTTCAATCAATTAGGTAAGCACCAAGTCAAAGATATGAATGAATATATTGATCCTCTTATCAGTGAGTTAGTGGACTTATGAACGATATCACTATGTAAGATATCTCTAGGCAAGTATATGCACAAAGGGAATTTGAATTCCATGCTATGCTTGTATGGATAATTCACGATGCCCCATGGCTAAAACATTTCTGTGGTATGTTATAAGATTACCTTGCACTTTAATAGTGTTTAATTTTGTGAAGTTAATTTCATGAATGTTTCTTAAACAATCCCTTCATTGTACATACATAAAATAATTGATATACAAATTATTCAATCTCTTGCAAGTATTTAAACAAAAGGTAAGTTTGTTTGTCCAAAATTTTCTCCTAAGATGATATCTCATCATTCAAGAAGCTTAGGAAAGGAGGTGTTTGATGAGTATAGGCACTTTCTTTCTAAGAACCATAGGTATCGAAGTACCGAAAAACATATTTTCAATGGAAAATAAGAGATTGGATTAATACCATGGAGAATGAGACCTCATGCATGAAAGTTGCAATATAATAGAGTCTCTCAAGGTATGGACCAAATCGTTTATGTATCAATATACATGATATGTTTGGATTATTTTATATTTTTATTTCATTTTCTTCACTGTACTAATTAACATGTATTGTTGTCATTATATCTTCAATTAATATTCACCTTGTAGGTCATCAAGGCGTTAATAATAGGGCACTTCCACAAGGAATGAAAATTTATCCCCAAGCAATTCAATAAACGCCCCTACTATGAGCACCTAATTGCTCATTTGTTTGATACAATGCACATCAGGAAGAATGTAACAAAGACTTTCTGGTGAATCTTAGATGGAAGGAGAGATAACGAAAAGATTGTCAAGCTTTGTAATGACATTAAGGATACCAATCATGCAATTCAAGGTGAAATTCATTCAAATAGAGATGGAGACGACTAAAATATAAGCTCCCTTCCATGGTTATTGATAGAAAAACAAAGCAAGGATGTTAAAGAGGTTATTGAAAAATTTAAATTTCCAACTAGATTTTCTTCAAGCATAAAGAATATCCTAATAAAGAAAGGTGAATTAGGTGGGGTAAAAAGTCATGATTGGCATACGTTCATTAAGGTAATTATTTTGGTGTATGTTGGCTTGATGGGATCTGACCTAGGTTCAAAGTTAGCTGGTCCAACCAACAAAACCCTAATTACTAGCCCTTTCAGCAACAACCCATGTAGCGCAGGCTACAGTATCACCCGAAGCAGTGTTGGGGGATGACAGAACCAGGTTTATGCATCCATAGGTCTGTGTGATGGGTTCTTGCAGCTTATAGAGCTTAGTTCTATCTTTGCGCAACCTAACCCTTCTGAAAGAGATAATTGTACTAATTCACATAAACATGATCTATACCTTCGCAAAGGTCTTTAAACCTTCATAACATGACTAAATCATACTGATCTGCTACTTTCATGGACAAGATAAGTATTCATTCATATAATTTCAGACATAGAGCGAAAGTATAGTAACTGCAGAAGTAAATACATATACACAAATGAACAATTTATGGATCAAAATTGTCTTTATTAGATGTATTCTTTCAAGTACAGACTCTTCTTCCTTGCGCACTCAGTTGCAGAAGCCCACTCACTTAGCCTGCGGACTTACTAAGGTCTCCACACACTCAACTGTAGGAGCCTTCCCTTTCACCTAAGTATAGGAAACCGACTTTCCTGCCTTAGCTTACTTGCCCATACAATGATCTTCTATCAATTGATTAACCCCCTAGATTTGCTATGACTCTTCTATACATAGCCTTTTATTTTACAATACCATGGTCCGCGAACCATGGGCGGGTCTCAAAACTCCCTATCTCCTAACAACCTAAGGGACCAAAGGCCCTTTGACTCTTATTATCTTTGCGCTCTACTTCCACTGATCGCGGAGACCTTACAATTATACAAAAAGTAAGTACCAAAAATTGACCCCAGGGAACCCTATTCCAACAAGCCCTCAACACAATTTCATGACTCGTCCTCAAGTCACTCAGCTAGCGCATTGATCTTCGCATGGAGTTCGTGGAACTCCAACTTCAAAATATGCAGGGTTATTTGCATATTTAATGGCAACTCATCCCTTCGCAATGGTCTCCTCGTCCTCTAACAAACATCGTATGCCCTGCAATGCACCTTCGAGTCTGTATGCATTGTTGGCCACCAAAGTCCTACGTGCAGGATATTTTGTGGAATTTCTCTACCGACATAATGTCCTCCTATTACTCCTGCATACGCTTCTTCCAAAATGCTTAGCCATCCATACTCTAGGACATATCTGCTGAGTATCTCATCGAAGCCCATTTTGTATAAGTGTCCAATGATCACAGAAAAGTTAGCCACACATACCACCAATTCCTTCTTGTGCTGTGTCAAATATCCTTTCAAGGCTATTCCTGTAGACAAAAACTAAATTATATATGCAAAGTGATTGTCCGCGACATAAACAACAAAGAGATGCGCGTCAGACAACCCTTCTTCCAAGCTTGTAGGCTCATCACCAGTCTTAATCTTGGATAGGTGATCAAGACCAACATTCAGGCATCCAAGCTTCACAATCACCTCAAAATCATACTCCTGGAATAACAACAACCATTTGCAAATCTTCCTCCCCAATCACAGGCTTATTGACTAGGTATTTTATAGTATAATGGTCTATATACATTTTGCAGTGTGCACCTAACAGATAGTGCAAAAATTTCTGTAGCGTGTACACCATCGCTAGCCGTTTGAGCTATGTAGTAAAGTAGTTCTTTTCTACCTTTAATAATTTCCTCCTCGCAAATGCTATAAAATGATCGATATTGCCTTCACTTGGTTGGGTCAGCACCACACCTAGCACAATACAGGATGTGTCCACATGAGCATGAAACTCCTTTTTCCAATCCAGGAACTGATCTGGATTAAAATAGGAATGCAAAAAATTACATATATAACCATAAATATAGAGATGTAGTAGAAATAACACTTCATTTCATTAATATCAAATACCGAAATATGCTTACAAACAGAATGGAAATAAGACTAGCTCGGGCAATGGTAGCTTATCTCTGAGAAGAGATGTGGCAGTTACATGCCTCTGAACTAAGTTACAACGAGGCTCAAGGGCCTTTTTATTATTTAATAATAAGAGAAACCCTAAACAACCAAAACCCTAACCTGAGGAGATGTAACACCAAGAGTTTATGGGCCTCGTTGGGGTTAGTTGGGCAGCCAACTTTCCAGGGTCGTAACTTGGATATATTATCTCCGTTTGAAGCATATGATACCTCATCAGAAAGATATCATGTAGTGTACCTAGAGGGGATAATATGGGGTACAAAAGGAGGTACCCAAGAAAATAATGTAATAATGGGATGGGCCATAGTAATAAATAATGTGGTTAACCCATATCATGTAAGAAACCACAAGTAGTTAGTAATAATGTAATGGGCCCACGGTATTAGATAGATGGTATTGAGGGAACCATGGTATTGACCCATGGTATTGTATATATGAGGCCTATATAGAGGCTAGAGACTCCCCATTGAGAGAGGTAAAGGAATTATTGTATGAACAAGCATATGGCTTGTGGAGTGTTCTCCTTTCTTAAGGAGTGAATGTATGGTGTTGCCCTACCTTAAGGGTTTGATCAATAAAGAAGCATTTATCTATATTCAGATCTTGTTATTTCTGGTGTTATCTACAATTACTGGGTATATTGGTACAATTTCATATATTTGCAGGTCAGATCTATAAAAAGTGGTATCAAAGCTATAACAAGTGGTATCGGAGCACTTTCTTGGGCAAAAGTGGAGATTTTTTTTATTTTATTTTTTATTTTTTTACATTCTTTGAAGGAACTTTCTGGGGCGGCGAGTTTGCAGATCAAATATATATGTTTTGGGGCAAAATATGCAAAAAGTAATTGAACATCTGGATTCTTTGATAAAAAATACCCAAGTTCAAAAAACAAATCGGCCAAATCGGAGTCCGGATGAAGGAGATATCGCTGATCTAAAAATCAGTGGTGTTGTAGATATTTTTCGAGGAGGCGAATTTGTAGATCAGATCTATAATATTTGGAGCAAAATATGCAAAATCTAATTGTAGATCTGGGTTGTTGGTGAAAAAATACTCAGTTTGAAAAAAAAATTGGCCAAATCAGAGTCTGGATGAAGGAGATCTCGCTGATTTAAAAATTAGTGCTGTTGTAGACATTTTTTGGGGCAGCGAGTTTGCGGCGCAGATCTGTACGTTCTAGTGCAAAATCTGCAGATTCTAATTGCAGATATGGATTATTTGTAAAAAAATACCCAAATTCAAAAAAAAAACAGTCGAATCGGAGTCTAGATGAGGGAGAAATTGCTGATTTAAAATCAATTTTTTTTATTTTTTTTTATTATATTATTATTATTATTATTATTATTATTTTTTTTCAATTTTTTTTTAATTTATTTCTTTCCCCTGGAAAAATCCGTAATTTTTCATTATATTGGAAAAATTAGATATTGTAGATGCTTTCCGCATATGCTGTTACCACTGTGTACAGTGATCCTTCTTGGATAATTACATATAAAGAGCTGTATATGTCCATCTTTTAGATATACTGCGCAGGGCAATCTGTTATATTTCTCTGATATGTACTGTAAAAAAAAACTGTATACATTTGGCCTTACTAGGCTTTTACTGTGTCTTATAAAAAAATATGCATATGTGTTTTGTCAAAAAAGAGAGCATTAACTACAAAAACGATAAATAATATCTAGTATTTAGTGACCAGGTGCGCGCTGATAGCTCTGCTCTATGTATGGCCGATGGTAGTATTTGTATTCATTTTGTTCTTGCACCTTTGTAATCTCCCAAATACCCCTGCTCATCAGCGCGGCCTCCTTGGATAATTTATCAGCATTGCAGTTATGTTCCCTGTAAATATGAGAGCAAGAGATATTGTTAAAAGCTGCTTTGAATATATATACTTCATTTAAAATGATGCTGAGTGTGTGTATGTGACGGTCAGATATGCCATTGAACTAATTGATTGTAATTTTTGAATCCCCGAAGAGCAAAATGTAGTAAGTGTCGCAAAGTAATGAGCTCAGCATAATTGTTTGTTCCTGCACCCAGACCCAATTTTACTTTGTAGTAATGATGTTCATTAATGTGAATGATGAAACCACCCCCACAACCCTGTTGGTTTGCAGCTCCATCGAAAAAAGCCCATGGAGTATTTAAGTCAATGCAGGGAGGTGGATGAGGATGGCGTTCTTTAGGAGGCGGTGGTCTGGTAGTTCCCTATGAGCAGCAATAATCCCGGCCTCTATCAAAGGCCAGTGAGCAGGTCTGTTGTCAAATATAAGGCGGTTACGGGCTTTCCAAATATGCCAATTAACGAGAATTGGGAGGTTTAAACTCTTTGATCCTTTGTGTCTCTGTACTCCATATGGTTTAGCGTAGAAGACACATCCAATTTCAATATCAGAGCCAGGTTTCGATCTTTTTATTTTTATTTATTTATTATTTATTTATTTTATTTTATTTATTATTTATTTATTTATTTAATTTTTATTATTATTTATTTATTATTTATTTTTATTTTATTTATTTATTTATATTAATATTTATTTATTTTTATATTTATTTATTTTATATTATTATATTATTTATTTATTTTATATTTATTTTATTTATTTTATTTTATTTAATTTATTTTTAATTTTAATTCTTAATTTAATTTAATTTTAATTTTAATTTTAATTAATTAATTTTATTTTTTTTTCTTCAGAATTTTTGGTGACGGCAGGAGAGTTGCAGCGCGGATATGAAATTCCAGTGCCTAGATCGGGATTTCTATCACATGGGAAGATGCAAAATGATTATTCCAATTTCGAAAACAGGTCATAATATATATTCTGAGCAATATTGACTAAACTGTGGCCACTTTAAATTTTCGCCAAGTAAGTGATTTTTTTTTGTTCGTGCCGTCTAGCAAGATGTTTTTTACATTAAAAGATGATAGCCCTACTATTGAAAAATTCATACAGAACCAAAAGTTAACATATGAGAAACAATGAAATTTTTTATTATCGTTTGGTTTCCAAGATAAGACTTACAGATGGTGGAAATCAATTTACAACATGTAGTTGTTTGAACTTTCAGATAAAGAATTTAAAAAACTCCTTTTGGACAAATGGTCTCATGCTAGAAAACAGGATAAGGAGAAACATGTGGGGTTATTTCCTACCGGTGTATCCTTATTGCAGGTTCATGGATTGATTCAGAAGGAGAAGATCATTGTGTCTATAAATCTTAGTAGCAAGCAAAATCTCATAAATGTCAATTTGGCAAAGAATTGCAAGTGCCAACAAAACACATGGAGCACACACAGGTTAATAATGAGCAGAGGCAAGTTTATAAAGACTTGAAGATTTCATGGACAAGTATGTATTGCATTCTGATTTTTATGCTTCAGATATGGCTAATGAGGATGTTGTTTTGGGATACCCTTGGATGGAATCAATGGGTACTATAACTATTAATGTGCAGAAGAAATTCATAGTAGCAAGCAAAATCTCATAAATGTCAATTTGGCAAAAGAATTACAAGTGCCAACAAAACACATGGAGCACATTCAAGTTAATAATGAGCAGGTGCAAGTTTATAAAGATTTGAAGATATCTATGGACAAGTATGTATTGCGTTCTGCTTTTAATGCTTCAGATATGGCTAATGAGGATGTTGTTTTGGGATATCTTTGGATAGAATTAGTGGGTACTATAAATATTAATGTGCAGAAGAAATTCCTAAAGCTCTGGTATAAAAAGAAGAAAATTACATTACAGGATATTTCCATCAATATGCAGGTAGAGTCCATGGAGGCTGAAGTAGAAGATGTTCTAGGGACTGACATATCAGATGATGAGCCTTTGATGATCGACAATCAAACACAAATGGAGGTTGAAGCAAAAAAGGTTACAGGTACTGATACATCAGATGAGGACTCAGTGGTTGAAGTCATATTGGAAGATAAGAAACAACAACAGGCACCACAAAATACCACGCAGGCTCCACTGTTGGTTAAAACTTCAGCATATCACCACCCACATTACCCCACAATAAAACAACCAACAAGATGGCAATGAATTAGCCACAAGAACAACAACCCCCACATGATAGATAAAGAGGAGCTACGATCCACCTACTACACATCAACACAGAAGAGCCGCCACGGTCAACTTCCATCTCAAGCAAGCGAGGCACCAGTTGGATCGAGGGTTCACCTTTCTCTTGGATGGCTAGATGCACGTGCATGGTACTAGTGGACTACTCTTTTGAGTAGATATTATTATTTGTGTTCTTCCCATGTTTCGAGGACGAAACATGTTAAGGGGGGTGGAATGTAGTGTACTTAGGGGGGATAATATAAGGTACAAAGAGAGGTACCAAAGGGAATAATGTAATAATGGGATGGGCCATAGTAATAAATAAGGTGGTTAACCCGTATCATGTAAGGGACCACAAGTACTTAGTAATAATGTAATGGGCCCATGGTATTAGATAGATGGTATTGAGGGAACCATGGTATTGACCCATGGTATTGTATGTATTGACGCTATATAGAGGCTAGAGACTCCCCATTGAGAGAGGTAAAGGAATTATTGTATGAACAAGCATATGGCTTGTGGAGTGTTCTCCTTCCTTAAGGAGTGAATTTATGGTGTTGCCCTACCTTAAGGGTTTGATCAATGAAGAAACATTTATCTATACTCAGATCTTGTTATTTCTGGTGTTATCTATAGTTATTGGGCATATTGGTATCATTTCATATATTTGTAGGTCACATCTATAACAAGTGGTATCAAAGCTATAACATCTCATCGATTGCTATTTTTTCCAAAAAAACGTCATTTAGGGCCTCAAAAAGGCTACGAAAGTTCAACACCCGAAAAACTGCCAAAAATAGTAAACTGTGCTACAATTAAGGAAACTAAAAAACTAAAAGAAATAATGGTGAGGGTCTAAGTAGAATAGGCTGCGGCCACAAATTCCACCTAGATTAGTCGTCACCCCTTAGGAAGCAATGGTCCCCATTGCGTTGAGTTCCTCCATGAGATGAGGAAAATTTTGCTGAACTTGGTCCCTAGTGAGCCATTTGCCTTGGTGAAGGAGTTGACCTACTTTGAAAACTCAATATAGCTGTATCCTCTATTGCCGAGTGTTCTTGATATGTGTGTCCATGATCTGATCAATTGTGGCCTATTCCCTGCAGTCCGAGTTGAGCTCTGTTGGTGTGAGCTATTCTACAATGTCAGATGTGTCCAATAATGGTGGACAATATGGCTGAAGGCGATCTACATTGAACACTGGGTGAAACCCAAGGAATGGGGGAATGCTGTGCTCCAAAGCATTGTTTCCCATGACCACGGTAATAGTGTAAGGACCATATCAGAGTGGTTTGAGCTTTCAATGGGCTCTTGTAAGGTGTTTTGAGGGCTTCTTCGAGCAAGATTTTGATAGGATCTCTTGCCCCCTCATCTTTATTTTCATCTACCGTGGGAGGCCATCAAGATTTGCGAAGCTGGCATTACAAAGGTTCGACCAGTTCAAGTCCTAACTCCTTATATCCCAACCTTGTTGGAGACATGCAAAGAAAAACAGAGAAAGAGTAGACCGCTCTGATACCAATGGTCTGGATTAAAATAGGAACACAACAAATTATAGATATAAACATAAATATAGAGATGCAATAGAAATAAAACTTCATTTCATCAATATCAAATACTAAAATATGCTTACAAACAGAATGGAAATAAGACTATCTCGGGCGATGGTAGCTTATCTCTAAGAAGAGATGTGGTAGTTACATGCCTCTGAACTAAGTACAATGAGGTTCAAGGGCCTTTTTATTATTGAAAAATAAGAGGAATCCCTAAACAACCAAAACCCTAACCCGAGGAGATGTAGCACCAAGAGTTTATGGGCCCCGTTGGGGTTATTTGGGCAACCAACTTCCCAAGGTCGTAACTTGGTCATATTATCTCCATTTGATGCGTATGATACCTCATTGAAAAGATATATTCGAGGACTAAAATAACCGATGCAATTTCCATAGAAATAATTGATCGATATTTTTCCAAAAAAATGTCATTTAGGGCCTCAAAACAACTCTGAAAGTTTAGGTCCCAAAAAACTGCAAAAAATATTAAACTATTCTACAATTAAGGAAACCGAAAAACTGCAAGAAACAATGGTGAGGGTCCAAGTGGAATAGGCGGGTGGCCACCAATATCCACCTGGATTAAGAACACTAGAATGGGCGCGGTGATCATTTTTTCCTTCAAAATGTGTAAACTTCTTTGGCAATCTTCGTCCCAATAGAATGTTGCATCCTTCTTCAACAATGTTTCCATTGGCGTCATTATTTGTGCATACAACCTGATAAACTTGCTATAAGATCCAGTATGACCAAAAATTGCATGCAATTGTTTTATGTTCTTTGGGGCCTCCAAATTAACAATGACATCTATCTTGGTAGGGTCTACCATCAATCCCTGATTACAAACCACATGACCTAGCAATATTCCATAAGGTATGCAGAAGATGCACTTTTTCAGGTTAAGGGTGATATGATGTCTTTGACAGGCATTCAACATGTGGCATAGACTAGCAACATGGTGCTTTACCAACCCAAATAGGGTCCAATCATCAAAGTAGACTTCTAAGAATTTATGGATAAATTCCTTAAAAGATACAATTACTACTCTCGGAAATATCGCAGGTGCATTCTTCAGCTCAAAAGGCATTACCGTGTATTGAAAACAACACCATTTTGTCGCGAAGGTGGTCTTGCTGGGATCCTGTGGCGTGATCTTGATATGATGGTATCCTGAGAATCCATCGGTGAATGAGTAGGATTCCCTCCCTCCAACATTCTGCAACACTTCATCTGTAAATGGTTCCGGGAATGGGTCATGGACGCACACATCATTCAACTTCCTCAGGTCTACGCATATGTGAATTTCATCTTGCTTCTTCTTTTCCTGTACTACAATGGGACTCACCCAATTTGATTCCTCCATAAGTTCAATGATCCCTGCCTCCTATTGGAAATACTGGGGGGGTTGAATCAATATTTCTTTTTAATTGTTCTTGTATTACCAAAACATATATATATATGGAACACAAAAATATATAGCTGAAATTAATGC
>APFE031074758.1:213779-245548 GCA_000404065.3 Pinus taeda
TATAATTAGTTGCCAAGATCTAACTTGGAATTCAGTGAGGCTCCAGCCTCCAGAGCACCAACTCTGTCTTGCAATAGTTTCGCACTTAGGAGCACCAACTCCCAAGGATTTCAATCCTGTTCAATTCTGAGGCTCCAACCTCTTGGGCTCCAACGCAAACCTAGTATAAACAGTTTTGCTGCAGTTCTCTGTTCTGCTGAGCTTCTCCTTCACTCTTGTTCTCCTGCTTCTACTGCCTCTGCTACCTCTGTTTCCTATGTTTCCTATCACACAGATTATCCACGACAACCACTCATCTCTCCTTGTTTTTTATATTTTTAAGTATTCCTAATGCCTATGACTATTCATTTTTCACCTTCCACTGGCTCTTTGGCTTCTTCCACGCTTGCTTCAACTTCCTCTACGCTGGCTTGACCTCTGTCTTCCCTCTTCTCCATTGATTTGGCTTTTCAGTTTCCTTTGCACTAGCTTTCCTTTCAGCTTCTCAGATTTTCGGTCGCCGTGTGTTAAAACTGTAACACTGCCCTATTTTTCCAATGATAACAGGCATCCACAAAGGCTATTTTGTTTAACGGACATGCCACGTCCTAATCACAATCGCAATCAGTGTTAGTTAAACCTCCTAAACTATTGGGAGCATTTCTTAAAGAATTTTTGCCTTCAAACTGCGTGCAAGGCCAATATTCAATTACACAAGAAATATGAGAAAAACTAGCGAAATTGTTAAAGAGGCGGACTTCAAATTTAATTCACCTGAGTCTATAACTGTATCAGGTCCGTGGTGTAATCGCAATTGACAGTCGCACTCATGACATCGATGATGGCCGATGGCCGATTCTCCACTGGAGGCGATATTATATTAAGCCCATCTATAATGTTGCATCGGGTCAGGTCTTGCAATCACAATCGACACTTGCCCTTGGCGGAGGTCTGATGTGATATCTCTAATTGCTATCGGAAATTGCAATGGGCCGCTTAACGCATTGTAACTTCCGCTCCGGAAGTGCCGATGCGATATACGTCTGCAATCACAAATCGCAAAGGTTCAGGGTTCGATGTTAACGTAGACCACTCGCTTATAGCGATGCGATAACATGTGCCGGAACCGATAGGGCTCTACACTCCCGTGCATAAAATTTCAAGTCCACTTTCCCGAATCCGCTAAGTGTTTAGTGTGATTTCTCTGTGTAAAAGGCATTCGGTGATAAACAAGTAAATACACAGGGGTGATGCTATATGGGTTCTACGGTCCCGATAGCGTTAACACTTCCGCCTCCGATAGTGTATTTGCATATATGTATGTTTTTATGCCACCGATAGTGTATATAGCCCTGTCTATATATGTTTTATGAGTTTTGGCCTCCAATATATGAGTTTGTGGCATATATTGCTCCCTATAGTGTAAATGCATCCATATATATGATATATGCTCCCAATAGTGTATTCCTTTGGCATTATTGCTCCTTTAATAGCTCCTGATAGTGTAATCTGTGGCATATATGGCTCCTGATAGCTCATTTGCATGCATATGACCCTTTTGTGGCATACATTGCTTCGATAGCTCTCGATAGCTCTGTCTACTTCCTCCATTGCTCCGATGTCTCTGTTTTCTTCCTCCGATGGCTCTGTTTGCTTCCTCTGGCTCCTCGAATATTTCCATATTGACATTAATGACAATCTATGTCAACACTCTCCGCCTTTGTTATTGATGGCAATATTCTTCTGCTCTTCCCCTTTGCCATCAATGGCAAAGGAATGCGTACGAACTCCCCTTGTCGA
The DNA here is from genome assembly GCA_000404065.3 of Pinus taeda. Taxonomy (NCBI): domain Eukaryota; kingdom Viridiplantae; phylum Streptophyta; class Pinopsida; order Pinales; family Pinaceae; genus Pinus; species Pinus taeda. The sequence goes on from APFE031074758.1 coordinate 215,559, forward strand.
ACTGCTCCCCCTGTAGAACTGCTCCCGCTGTCCTAAAACATCTTTATGAGTGAACTTGAGTGATGCTAAAGAGATAACCCCCATCTTTTGACGCAGATGTTCAAATGCCTCTCTAGGAAGAGGTTTTGTGAAAATATTAGCTATCTGGTCCTTCGTACTGATATATTCCAAGACGATGTTTTGTTCAGCTACCAGTTCACGAAGGAAATGATACTTGATTGGTATGTGTTTGGTCCTTGAGTGCATCACTGGATTTTTGCTGAGACTGATAGCACTTGTGTTGTCATAATAGATGGTAATCAGTTGATTTGTACCTATGTTGACATATTTTAGAGCTTCCTTCATCCATAGTATTTGAGTACAATAGTCTGCTGCAGCTATATACTTAGCTTCGACTATGGATAGTGATATGGATGAATATTTTTTGCTGAGCTAGGATACTAAACAGTCTCCTAGGAAGAACACATTCTACTAGTACTTTTCCAATCATCTACACTTCCAGCCCAATCAACATCGGTGTATGTAGTTACAATCAGTGTTGAGCTCTTAGGGTACCAAAGACCGAAATCAGAAGTTCCTTTCAGATATTTGAGAATTCTTCTTACAACTAAAAAACGAGATTGTTTAGGGGCAGATTGAAACCTTCCCACCATTCCTAGTGCCTGCATTATGTTGGGTCTTGTAGCAGTTAAGTACAGAAGGGCTCCAATTATTGACCTGTAATGAGTAGCATCTGCTGGAGGGGAGTCATCATCTTTCCTTAATTTGCAGTTTGTGGTCATAGGTGCACTCATGGGTGCACAATCCTCCATTCCATATTTTTTAAGCATGTCTTTTAGATATTTGGCTTGAGATATACACAATCCTCCTCTGTTTTGAGATACTTGAAGTCCGAGGAAGTGAGATAGCTCTCCTATCATTGACATCTCAAACCCTTTTGACATGTTTTGAGAAAATTCATGGCTCATTTCATCATTATTGCTAGCAAAAATTAGATCATCGACATAAACAAGAGTAACTAGTAACTTACCTTCATCTGTCTTTATGTATAGATTACTTCCAACCACTCCTTTTTTGAACCCTTGTTGTTGTAGATAGCGATCCAATCTTTCATACCAAACTCTAGGTGCTTGTTTCAACCCATATAAAGCCTTTTTCAACTTACAGACTAAGTCCTTTCCTTCTGTTAGATCAAACCTGTTAGTGTCAATCTTCGAAACCTTCCACCAGTGACCAAACATGCTTTTACAAAGTGGTCTTAGGGTGTCAAAGTAAAATTTTGTCATTTCAGTGAGTCTTCAAGTAAAATTTGGTCACTAGGTATTAGGTCTAGGATTTGTTTTCACTCCTTTCAAAGTTTTCCAAGTGTCCGTCCATGTCACCATTCAGCTAAGTGTACCATCATTCAAAAACTTGTCGTCTTTCAGTTTCTAATGGGTCATTTTACACCTTGTTTGTGCTTCAGTTGTGCTTAGGTAAGACACGTTTCCCTCTCCTAGGGTTTTTGTTTCTGAGCAATAAAAAATGAATTTGGAAAAAGTGAGAGTTTTTTGTCCACAATAGGCCAAGGAAGAAAAAAATCCTTCACTTTTTACACAGGTGTCATGGTTTTAGAGAAATATAAAAAATACAACTGCCTCATGAGAGTTAATACACCTCTGGAGTGACCATGGAAAAATCATTATTTCTCCTAGCTTGGTTGGCCAAATGACTTGCTTTATGAGTCAAATGATAACTAGACACAAAGAGATTTCCAATGAGCTATCATGAACTCAATTTGGAGTTGAGGAAGACTGTTGGCCCTCAGTTTTGGTCTTGTTTTTGCTCTAAGAAACTTACTAATCCATCTATTTACCATCCATTTTTCACTTTATCCATCCCATTTTGATGTATTTTATATCCATTCAGGTATTTAATTTTAATTTTTCAAATTCTAAAGTTTTTATGAAAATTTGGTTTTAAGTGCAAAAATTGGCAGATTTAGAAATTCTCGTAATAGCTATATGGTTGATATGGTTGCAGGACACCTGGGCACGAATTGGATTCATGGATGGACAACTTGGGAACGAGGACTAAGCTAGCTATGCTTAGTTCGAATAGAATAAGCTTTATTAGGCCCATTTAGTGCTAGTCAATCATGACTAGTCATTTAGAAATCCCATAGAAATAGGGTAGTTTTGAGATTCTATGGGATTGACCATATCTCTTGGGATGGGAGTGATGAATTCGACTTAGATAGATGGATAAGAGTAGATGGATTTGTTTGAATGATTATAGATCAGTTTGTTTCATGAGACTTCTATTTAAAAGCCAAGACTTTGATGGCTTATGTATTGACTTATTATACTTTTATGCTGAGACACTTTTGGATTGGAGAGTTAATTTGAAGAATTGTTCTATTATTATTTTTTTGTTCAATGATGTGGATGTGTGACTGAATTTGAGCTTCTGATATCACTCTTCAAGTGTGCAAAGCAAGGGTGGAGGGCCCCCATTCCAAGCTAAGTACACTTCTTTGTTAGCTAGTTTTATTTCCTGTAATCTGGTTATTGTAGAACTAGTTTCATGCTTTATTGAAAATTGATTTATGGTTAATGTATGGTGATTGATTTCATTAGATCTTATCTTTTTCATCATTTTATTAAGTTTGAAAAACAAAGTGCTCAAGTTGAACACTCCTTCTGTTAACTTGGTGAACTATAACTAGTTTCCTTTGGTTACATGCAAGTAGTTTTCTTATGTATTTTTGGCATTAAGGTGAATGAATTATGATGAAACATATCATGTGTATTTTAAGTTAGGAGCCTTCTTTCATTGATAATTTATCCATCTTAAATTATTAGTTTCAATCTCTAATTCATTAAGTAGTAATTGAGGTAGAAGTGGACTTCTTGAGTCAAGAACCATTTCAATGTTTTTCCTCTTTTTAAATCAATTGAATTGGAGTTGTAATATGTATTGCTTTAATTTTTAAAAAACTTATCTTCCAAGGTTTGATTACATTTGATATTCACACATAGTGAACTTGCCTCAAAGTTTTACCAACCCGGATTGATAAGAAATATTTGTGTCAATTTCGGTAAACAAATTAGCTCAACATTTTGGCGCCATTGCTGGGGAGGCAAATATCAACATAGTCAATAGGAAGATAACGTTCAAAATTTTCTAAAAAATCAAAAACATTAGTTACATTCCTTTTAGTTATGTTTATTTATGCCTAGACAGAGAGATCCTCAAGGTAGATTTGTTAAAAACCCCCCACAAGTAGAGATAGGACCATCAAAAACCCCAGTTACTGGTAATCCAATAATTGAAGAATTGGAAGAAAAACAAAGAACTGGACAAAGGTTAACTTTAATTGAGAGGCAAACTTTGTTAGCTTGGGAAGAAAACGAAAACAACAGTCAACTTCACGAAAAGAAAAGGAAATTATTAAAGAAAAACAACCTGTCTTTCCATCTATAAATCAACCTGTCTTTGAACAACCTGAATCTCCACTTAAAATTGAAACAACTAAACCAATGGCAGAAGAGGGACATGGATCTGTTATTTTCACTCCTGAAAAACGAATTGAATATGATAGAAAACAAAGAGAATGGAGAAGAAAAAGAGAGGAAGAGGCAAAACAAGAAAATGATAGAAATACAGAAAATGATCGGAAAAGACAAGAAGATGGTCGTGATCAAGAAGCTACCTTTGGCTTTCCAATAGTGGATACAAGTGAAATATTAGGAGAAGAGGTGAAAATGAAAAATATTCCACCTTCTGTATTGCCAAATTGTTATGGAATGTCAATAGAAGATCCTGATACTTTTATGTTTGAATTTGATATTCTATGTAGAACATATGGATACACTGATGACATACACAAACTTCGTCTTTTTCCTGTTACATTAAAAGCAACAGCTTTACAATGGTTCATGGGTTTAGGAGAGCTAACAATAAATTCTTGGGATGAGATGAGATCAGTCTTCCTTAAAAAATATCAAGCTTATTGTAGATCTAGGGACTCAAAGGAAGATGTTTTCAGAATGACACAACAAGAAGATGAAAGTATAGAAGAATATTTGGAAAGATTTGCATATAATCTACAAAAATCTAAACAACACTCTCTAAATCAAGAAACTATTCGAACAATCTTTCTCAAGCGTGTAAGGGATGAATACCTTGACATTTTGAATGTGATGGGTAAAGGAGAAATTTCAAACCTACCATTCGAAGAAATTGTTGAGTTATGTCAAAAATATTCTAGAGGAAGATCAAAAACTGGAAAGAGAGAAGCAAGTTCAAAAGAAGCAAAGTCAGCAGCAGGAGGGATAACAAGAGCGGAAATAGGAAGCTTATTGGATAACTTTAAAACTGACCTCTTAAGTACATTGGGAACACAAGTAGATGTTCTAAAGGCAAATAAGAAGAAGGAAGAACAAGAACAAGCTCTAGCAATCTTTTGTTCCAAATGTAGAAAGAAACATCCATTAAGAGAATGTCCTTTGGATAGTATTCAAGTATGTGGTCTTTGTACAAAAAATAATTCCACAGAAAACTGTCTAAGATTGAAAGAATTGCAAATGAACTCAATGGAAGAGGTGCAAAGAATAGAAGGTTTTTATTATGTAGCACCACGAAGACCATGGCAACCTAGGATGCCTCAACAAAATCCGCAACAATTCCCTCAACAAAACTACCTCTATCTGCCTCAAAATCCTTGGAACCCTCCAATGCCATGGCAAGCTTGGCCTCCGCAACAATATGCACACCAACCTGCACAAGGATGGAGAGGATATGGTTATGGAAACCAACCACCTCAACAGTATCAACAAAAATACCAGCAACAATACCAACAACCATTCCCGTATCCACAATATCCACAGTCCATGCCATTTCCGCAACAAAATTCTGCATATCCACAATCCATGCTATTTCCACCGCAGAATCCTCCACCATTGTTGACTCAACCACAACAATTACAGCTACCCTCAAACCAACCCAGACCAACTCAATTACCAGCCCAACCAGTGGCAAATCCAAATAATAAAGTGGATAAGTCTGCATACACTATAGAGGAAGCAACATATTTTCCGACATATTCTATTCTTCCTCTAAATGATGTCCATTTAAGGTATGGAAAGGTGCTTAAAAAGTATTATCCACCAATCATAGAAGAGCCAATTGAACAAGGAGAATCACCTGAAACATCACAATCTGAAACACAAATTCAGAAAGGGAAAACCATTATAACTCAAACACCACCTTATCCTGAGAGGTTAGTAGAACAACAAAAAGAAATGACCCTTCCTGAATTTGATATTTTAGATGAATTAAAAAATGCTTATGTAAAAATTCCTTTATTGAAGGTAATTAAAGAGATACCAATATATGCTAAAACAATAAAGGAATTGTGCATTAAGAAAACAGGTAAAAAGAAGAAGGATCCTACTACAATCCAAGTCATTGGCAAATTAGCAAGCCTCATGTCAACACAAACCATTGTAGAGAAATATATTGGTCCTGGTATCTCTATGGTTACTATTTCAATAAATAATTTCTCAGTACCAAATACATTAATAGACTTGGGAGCAACTATAAATGTAATGACTATGGAGACAATGAAAAATCTGCATTTAAACAACATTAGATCAACTTCTACAATTCTAGAATTAGCAGATAGATCTAAAGTTGTTCTAGAAGGAATACTAGGAGATATCATAGTTTCTTTGGATTCATGGGAGTATCTTGTTGACTTCCTTATCTTGCAACCAAAAATAAATTTGGGAGGACATCCTCTAATCTTAGGCAGACCATGGCTAGCTACCGCTGATTCCTTTATAGGATGTAGATCAGGAAGCATGATTATTTCACATGGAGATGAAAGGAAACACATTGCTCTTTATTCGCCTACACAATCATCTTCTTTAGAATCAATACTTGAAACTCAAGAACGACAACAAACTAAATCAGTTTTAAGTATAAATCAATTCTTTGACCTTAGAGAAGAAGAGGAGAATGACGACTTAATGGATATTTTCATCTTAGAACCAAATATTTCCGAGCAACTTAGAGAGGTTCAATATGAAGCTGCAAGTAATCTTTTGAATCAGTGAAAGAAATAGTGAAAGAAGAACTGCAAAAATTGTTAAATGTTGGATTCATCTATCCTATTTCAGATAGTCAATGGGTTTCTCCATTGGTAATAGTACCAAAGAAAAATGGAAAATGGAGGGTATGTGTAGACTATCAGGGATTAAACAAAGCCACATTAAAATATCATTTTCCCCTACCATTCATTGACTAGGTTTTGGACTCATTAGCTAGAAAGAAAATTTTCTCCTTCCTAGATGGGTTTAGTGGGTACAATCAGATTAGAATAGCAACAGAAGACCAAGACAAGACAACATTTACTTTCCCATGGGGAACCTATGCATATAATGTCTTGCCATTTGGTTTCTGCAATGCACCTGCAACTTTCCAAAGAGAAGTGCTTGCAATATTTGCTGATCTAGTCCACGAATGTGTAGAGGTTTATATGGATGACTTCACAGTTTATGGAAACACATATAATGATTGCCTCAACAATCTTGAGAAAGTATTGAAACGATGTATCGAAACAAATTTGTCATTGAGCAATGAAAAATGCTATATGATGTTGACAGAAGGTATAGTTTTGAGACACCATATTTCGCTTCAGGAATTAAGGTGGATCCAACAAAAATCCAAGTCCTAGTTAACTTAATGCCACCTACAACACAAAAAGAGGTAAGAAGTTTCTTGGGCTATGCAGGCTACTGTAGATGATTCATTGAAAACTTTAGTAAAATAGCCCAACCTCTGTTCAAACTATTAGCAAGAGATGTTGAATTTCAATGGACAAATAGTTGTCAAAATGCATTTCAAATATTAAAAGAAAAATTATCAGTTGCACTCATTCTCCGTGGGCCAAATTGGTCTTTGCTATTTCATATTTCAACTGATGCATCTGATACCATGATAGGTGCCTCACTTGGGCAGAAAGAAAATCTGTTCAATTATGCAATATACTTCATAAGCAAGAACTTAACACCTACAGAATTGAACTACACAGTCACAGAAAAAGAAATCTTAGCTGTAGTACATGCAGTCAACAAATTGAGGCACTATATAACAGGTTACCAAGTTTTTATTCATACAGATCATTCAACAATAAAATATTTGATGAATAAACCCATCACCAATGGGAGAATAACAAGATGGTTACTGTTATTGCAAGAGTTTAACATTACAATACAAGACCGTCCAGGCAAAGAAAATCAAGTGGCTGACTTTCTCTCCCACATACATTCACCCAACGATCCAAATCCAGTTGTAGACAACTTTCCAGACGAACACCTGTTTGCAATAACAGTAAAAACACCATGGTTTGCAGACATAGCAAATTATTTATCTTCTGGGAAGTTTCCAACACAATTCTCCAAGAAACAAAAACAAAAAATTGTTAGAGAAAGCTCTAGATATAGTTGGGTAAATGGTGATTTGTTTTATACTGGTTCAGATTTGATAATCAGAAAATGTGTGCGAGAAGATGAAATATTAGACATCCTGAGAGCATGTCATGATGAACCATGTGGTGGTAATTTTGCAGACAAACGCACAGCCTACAAGGTGCTGCAATTAGGCTACTACTGGCCAACCATCTTCAAAGACTCCAAGGAATATGTCAAGCAATGTGACAGTTGCCAAAGAATAGGGAGACCAATAGTATCAGATGAGATTCTGCTCAAACCACAAGTCCTCATAGAACCATTTGAGCAATGGGCGCTAGATTTTGTCAGACCCATCAATCCACCATCAAATGGCAAGAAGTACATCTTAATATGTACAGATTATGTCACCAAATGGGTGGAGGCAAAGGCAATCACCAAAGCAATAAAAAATATAGTGGTCACCTTTCTCTTTGAAGAAATATTTGTAAGATACGGGGTACCCAGACAAATTGTAACAGATCAAGGAGCACAATTTACTTCAAAGCTGGTACGAGATCTTACAGAGAAATACAAGATCAAGCACAGGAAGTCTACACCATATCATTCTCAAACAAATGGGCAGGTCAAATCAACAAATAAAGTCCTAGAAAATATCATGACCAAAATAGTACAGATGAATAGAAAAGATTGGTTTGAAAAATTAAGGGATGCACTATGGGCCTATAGAATCACATGGAAAAATACAATTGGCTTTAGCCCATACCAGTTGGTATACGGAAAAGAGGCCTTACTGCCCATAGAGTTTCAGATACATACATACAAACTGGCAGCCAAACTAGGACTGGACCTGTTTGAAGCACAACAATAGCGTATCCTGGAATTAAATCGACTAGATGAGCATAGTCAGCAGGCCATAAAACATACCACATTGGTACAACAACAAAGAATGAAGTGGCACGACAAATTTATCAAAAACAAGACATTTCACAAGGAGACTGGGCACTACTATTCGACTCCAAATTCAAAGATTTCAAAGCCAAATTCACAACACACTGGCTAGGCCCATATGAAATCGAAGAAATCTTTGACAATGGAGCAGTCAAGATCAGGACAATTGACCAGGAACCCACATCATTTTTGGTAAACGGACATAGGCTCAAAGTTTATAACAGGCCTATTAGCAAGGAAGCATTTATGAAACAAATGGTAGAAGACACAGAACTAGAAATCATGGCACAACAGACTCAACCATCTTCCAGTGCTGTAGCAGAATAAAAAAATTATTAAAAATAAATAAATAAATAAATTGTTTGCTAGTGAAAACCAGGAAACTGGCACCAAGCAAACACGAATTCATAGGGGAAAACCAAGGCAACTTGGACTCTATGAATTCCTTTTTCTTGTTCTACTATTCTCACAAACTTCATTGCAGGATATCCTCCACACACATCTAACTTGTGGAGAAGTCAAATCTCAAGCAAGGGGGAGGATTGCACAAGACCTTCCGTTGTGAAGTTGAAGTACAGATGGAACTTGTATTGTTAACAGTTGGATCCTGAACAAACATCGCAGAGGGACCTGAAATATCAGTAGCAACATGTACATATTTCATAAACATGTGCATAACAGATGGGACCTGAATCATGAAGTCATTGCAGAGGGACCTGAACGACAGTTAGCAATCCAAGAACCAGAGCATGCAGAACAAGAAGCAGCAATAAACTCTACTTTTCAATCTATCTACAACATTCGATCAACTGATTTCATCCCACTTTTACAGACATCGTCCAGGGGAGTATATGTCTAGTCATTTTATGCTTGAAAATTCAAAATTTTCTTAGGATTTTTTAGTTTTTGTTAAGTTGAAATTAGTACCTAAAGATATCTATTATCATCCCTATTTTTGTAAATATTATACCCTATAACCCTTATACATATCCTATAACCCTTATACATCCTATCTCATTCCATGTACATAAACACCCTATCTCATTTCATGTACATAAACACCCTATCTCATTTCATGTTCATTAACCCCTAAGTATTTTTCTTTAGAAGCATAATGGGACCAAACGAGGACAACATTTTTCAACCTACACATACAATTCAACGATTAGAAATGGAGATAATTTTAAATATGACCCAAAGTGGTCATTTTAAAATTATAAGTGTGCATAATCACAATATAAAGGTGTGCATATAACTTTGCAACTAATGCGCAATATGGAAACACATTTGAATAATGTGCAATATGAACAAATATTTGAATAATGCGCAATATGCAATATAAATTTGGATATATATATGCCATATGTAATGCACAACAAGGCATAAGGCCATATGCAATATATGCGCTATAATGAAATAAGGTAATATGACCACATGCAACACAAAGTCAAATTTATACGCGGCGCAGGGTTATTGCATATTCGCGCATGGTAAAAAATTATTGCATATACAGTGAATGAAGCGATAGGTCAGTTTATAGCACACACTATGGTTTATATGATGGTACTATGGGATGAAGCGATCATACGACACGCAGGAAGCTCATAACATGGTAAGGAAGGAAGAGGAGGTTATGAGTGCAATGACAGTCCACCCAAGCACCAAACCAACGCATAACAAAACACAGGCCAACACACGCGTACGAGATGAACAACGTGGCATGGAAACCATCAACCATTGCACTATGCACTGCATAAGGAGTCATGCGCCTACGTTTGAATTATACACATAACTCGGCCATCCTCATGATGCAGTCGGGCGATTGGTCAACATGACTACCATGCGTTGCAGCGGCCAATAAGAAACTAGTGCACGGTACAACCATGAAACGGTCATGAACCGACCGACAGTCTCCTACGCCTGTTTAAAACAACTTCATCATCGCTGAATAGCTCAGAACGTTGTGTGTTGAGCGCTGCATAGTTACAAGCCAGCAAAGGGAAAACTGAAGCAGATTCGTGGAGATATAAGAAGGCAAACATCCCGAATGCAATGCAAGTTGACCACTGCAATCTCGGGATAACTCAGGTAATATGATTTGCTTAGCTCGCAAACAATGATTTGTGTTGAAACACTGCATGTTATTTAATGACCAACGCACCTGCTCTTGCCACCAGTCAACCAAACACAACTACAGGGATTCAGAGTGCCATTTAACACTCCTCAGCGCTCGTCAATAGCCAGGTAAAAACGTCGAAACTACACCATTAACTCCAGAAATTAATAACTCTAGTGTCAGATGACAACAATTTAATGAATACACGGCTAGGCGATAAGATTCATCAGTGTAGTTGCATATATCACGGCATGAAAGTTAGGGAAACAACGCGACAATCTAACCATATCTTGTTGCATGCAAAACACATCATTAGCATAAGCTCGCATGCGTATTTTTGCAAGTCGAAACAAAGTTTTTATAACAGAGGAGGTAGAGTAATATTTTCTAGAGCCGAGGACATGGTTTTTGGATGTAGACAATTTCGTTTTGTATAGTTTGTTTGCCCAATACATTTATATGGTCGATTTTATTGTTTGTATGGCTGATACATTGCATGAAAGCAACCTGTAATGTAAACAAACACGTAGATTGTGAGTTTTTTTGGTTGTTACAGGGGATTGGTATGCATGGTATAACAAAGACTGCCAAAAGGCTGAGCCATTTAAAGAAATGTGCTGTTTGTTTTTCAAGTTTTCACAAAGGCTGAGCCATTTAAATGTGCTGATTGATTTTCAAGTTTTCATATACATAAAGGCCGAGCCATTTGAGGAAATGTGCTGCTTGTTTTTAGTGTCTTTATATACATAGTGCAGGGTGTTAGGCATATATGGAGCAGTATAAGAATGATGCCTAAAAAATACAAAGGTACATCATGAATATGTTGTTTTCATATGTATTTTGTTTTCTAGACAGAGTTTAGCATGTTGACAGAGATATACAGGTGTTTGATTGTTTGGACAGGGGATTTAAAACTGTGTTGCTGTAGAGAGAGGGTAAACAAAGGCCAAGGAAATTGAATTAAAATTGTTGCAAAAGAGCAGGTAAGCTTCTCTGATTTCGGAATTTAATTTTGGAAAGAACAGTAGTTGTAACTTATTATTGTTAAGATGAAATTAATGACAACAGAAGCATATCTCCAATGGTTTTCAAAAACAGTGTCAGTCAGAATAGAGCCAAAATTTCAAATAGAGAGCTGGAAAAAGGAAACCATAGAAAAGCTTTACCAGGTAGGATTGATAGGATTTTTGCAAAAGTTTGATGGCCATAGTGAGGAGGTAACCAAGGACTTCATAAACAACTACAATCAGGACCAAACACGGGTAGGAGATGTTATTATTCCTGTGACTCAGGAATACCTTTCCCAAGCTCTAGATCTTCCAATGATAGGTGAAAAATATCACAAAGGCCTGCACTTCAAGGAGAAAGCATGGACTTTCTTCCTTGAAAAGAAACGAAAAGGGACTTTTGACAGAACCAAGGGGATACCAAGGGAATGGTTCAATGAACCATGGGGTGAGTTGGTTCTAGTCATCCAAAAGTTTTTGACTTGTGATAGAGGATATAGTGTTGCCCACCTATATCATATCCGACTTTTACAACATATTAAGGGAGAAGATAGGATTAACTTGCCATATTTCCTCTTTAGAAGCCTCTTGAGGATGATTGAAATAGTGAGACATGAACACAGGCCCAAAGCAGCACAAATTTACCAACAAGGATTGATAAAACTCTTGGTTGAGTATCAAGTGAGGTTGCAAGGCATAGTTTGGAGGGAGTTCATGACTAGAAACCAGTTTAATGAACAGGTTAATGAAGTGCAGGATAAAGTAGAGTAGGAAAACAAAGGATTGATGAGTTCACCCTTGTATCCCAGAACTAGAGCTAAACAACAAAGTAACATGGCCATGCAGGAAAATGAAGTATCTATTATGACTATTCCTAGGAGATTAGGAATAAAAGTCCCATTGACACAGAGAAGGAAGTAGACACATATTCCACAAGAAAACAGGTAGAGAATGACATTTCCCAGGAAGTATTTGAGAGAGATTCTTCATATGATGATGCAGCAACAACATCATTAATCAAAACTACATAGGATTTTGAAAAAGAAATAAATTTGGGAAGAATCAGAGACTTGACTGACCAACTAGAAATTAGTAAAATCATGGAAAAACAATTAAAAGAGGAAAACAAGGCAAGTAAGAAGGATAATACTAGGTTGGTCAAGACAAATGAAAAGTTAAATGAAGAGCTAGGGAGATTAAAACGGAAAAATGATATACTTTCTAAACAGGCATTTAAATGGTTAAAGGAAAAGAACATGTGGCAGGCAAAGTATGAAAAGCAGAAGGTAAAGGCAGCTTTGTTCAGGGAAGGACATGACTCAGGTTTGGATTGTTTGGTTAGGGCAGAACAACAGGAAGCATCTACAGGAACCGCATCTACTACAGAGATAAGAAGATCAAAGAGGAATAAGCAAGCATGGGGACATGCTTGATGATCAGCAAGGGGGAGATGTTGGCCCTCAGTTTTGGTCTTGTTTTTGCTCTAAGAAACTTACTAATCCATCTATTTACCATCCATTTTTCCCTTTATCCATCCCATTTTGATGTATTTTATATCCATTTAAGTATTTAATTTTACTTTTTCAAATTCTAAAGTTTTTATGAAAATTTGGTTTTAAGTGCAAAAATTGGCAGATTCAGAAATTCTCGTAATAGCTATATGGTTGATATGGTTGCAGGACACTTGGAAACGAATTGGATGCATGGATGGATAGCTTGGGAACTAGGACTAAGCTAGCTATGCTTAGTTCGAACAAAACAAGCTTTATTAGGCCCATTTAGTGCTTGTCAATCATGACTAGTCATTCAAAAATCCCATAGAAATAGGGTAGTTTTGAGATTCTATGGGATTGACCATATCTCTTGGGATGGGAGTGATGAATTCGACTTAGATATATGGATAAGAGTAGATGTGTTTGTTTGAATGATTATAGATTAGTTTTTTTCATGAGACTTCTATTTAAAAGCCAAGACTTTGATGGCTTATGTATTGACTTATTGTACTTTTATGCTGAGACACTTTTGGATTGGAGAGTTAATTTGAAGACTTTTTCTATTATTATTTTGCTGTTAAATGATATGGATGTGTGAATGAATTTGAGCTTATGATATCACTCTTCAAGTGTGCAAAGCAAGGGTGGAGGGCCCCCATTCCAAGCTAAGTACACTTGTTAACTAGTTTTATTTCCTGTAATCTGGTTATTGTAGAACTAGTTTCATGCTTTATTGCAAATTGATTTATGGTTAATGTATGGTGATTGATTTCATTAGATCTTAGCTTGTTCATCATTTTATTAAGTTGGAAAAACAAAGTGCTCAAGTTGAACACTCCTTCTGTTAACTTGGTGAACTGTAACTAGTTTCCTTTGGTTACATGCAAGTAGTTTTCTTATGTATTTTTGGCATTAAGGTGAATGAATTATGATGAAACATATCATGTGTCTCTTAAGTTATGAGCCTTCTTTCATTGATAATTTATCCATATTAAGTTATTAGTTTCAATCTCTAATTCATTAAGTAGTAATTGAGGTAGAAGTGGACTTCTTGAGTCAAGAACCATTTCAGTGTTTTTCCTCTTTTTAAACCATTTAAATTGGAGTTGTAATATGTATTGATTTAGTTTTTGAAAAACTTATCTTCCAAGGTTTGATTACATCTGATATTCACACATAGTGAACTTGCCTCAAATTTTTACCAACCCGGATTGATAAGAAATATTTGTGTTAATTTCGGTAAACAAATTAGCTCAACAAAGACCTTCACAAGGTGACTGCAACAACACTCCGCATTTTGGAAGCCTCATTTTGCACATTTTGACCAGTCTTTGGAGATTAGACTTTTGATAGGGAAAATGAACTCCAAATTAGAAAATTCAAGATGTTCTAGAATGTAGACTCGATAAGATTTCCAACAAGCTATCACACATCCAATTTGGACACCAAGAAAGCCTCCAAACCCAGGTCTGAAGCGGCACTATGCATAGGATAGTGGTGCTGCGCATAGGATAAATTTTGCAACACAGGAATTTGGCATAGGTGGGCACTGCGATTTTTATGGAGGCACTTTTTGAAAGAATGGCTTGCATATCTAGATTCAGCATGATGATAACATCAACTCCTGAAAGTTTCAACAATTTTGGAGAAAATCTTGGTCACCTAAAGGTCAAAAAACCATAAAAAAATGCCCTCTCTGCCTCTTTTTGGACACACAAGAAGAAGTCTTGGGATATTCCACTTTTAAGGGGAAAAATGACCTCTAAATGAAAAAATTCAAGATTTTCTAGAAACTAGATAAGAAGACCTTTCCAACAAGCTATCTTGGGCTCAATTTGGTCAAGGGTAAGGCCTCCAAAATTGGGTCTGAAGTGGTGCTACGCATAGGAACAGTGGCGCTGCGCATAGGATAAATTTTGCTAGTTTTGCTCAAAAATCAAAATTTCGCCTAGTTTTTCTACAAGTTGACTTTTTCTTTCATCTTGGATGAATTTATGATTGTAAATTATGCTATGCTATGTAAATTTAATTGCAAAATGACCTTAGAGCGTAGATTCATTATTTTGAGGTGTTTGAGGGGTAAATGAATCGGTTTCCATGGTTATAGAGGCAAGTTGTTCCACTGCCTATATTCATGTTCCTAGTTTAGAAATGGTTGAAACCACCCCTCTTCTCATAGATTCAACCCTTGATGGCTAGCATAGGTGGTTTGATGTCTATATTATGTATTTTTTCAGTCATTATCAAAGGTTGGACTCTCTTGGATGCCTTGAGCTACATTGTACATCTCTACAACAGTTTGGCAAGGAAATAAACCAGGATTTGCAGCTATTTTTGTGGGATTCTTGCGGTAATGTGTTTTTTCATTGTTTCTCCTTCTGTCATTAGTTTTTCTCATTTGTTATATGTGCCAAAATATAATTCATTCTTCTAAACTAAATGAATTCAAGATAGATAGGTAGAATACATTGGTAACAATGCTCTGCCTTGGGAATACATTTAGTTTTTGATGTTTTCAGTTGTTTGAAGAGGACTCATGATCCTTGCATGCCTTCCTCAGCTCCTCACCAGTCTTAGACCTACCATATCACTCAATTCCAAGTGCCAAAACACCTACCTACCTCGCCCCACAGAACACCCTGCAATTCTGACTTGATTTCCCAGACCCAAAGCTACCTGCTCCATTTGATCCAGCAAAAAAACCTTCAAAATCAACCAAAAAACCTTAGAGCTACTATACCTAGCCTAAAATCTAATTTTGATGCAGTCATCTCAAACTGAGATTGACAAGGAGAGAGCCCTCTCCGGACCTGGTAGGGCTAGCTACCAGGTTAAGTGTGGTTTGTGGTTACCCTAGAATTGCCTCCCTTTAGCCTGAGGTCAATCTAGGCCTAACAAAACCCTTCTGGTTGCTCCATGTAGACTTCTTCCTGGATTTCCCCTTTTATAAATGCTGATTTTATGTCCATTTGATAGATTTTGAATCATTTTGAGAAAGCAAATGCTAAGAACATCCTGATAGCTTCCATACAATCTACAGGTGCAAATGTTTCTTCATAGTCAATTCCTTCAATTTGTGAATAACCTTTGCAAACAAGCCTTGCCTTGTTTCTAATAACTTGTCCATCTTCATTCATTTTATTTTTGAATACCCACTTGGTTCCTATTATGTTTTTGTCCTTTGTATGAGGTACCAGCTCCCATGTTTTGTTCTTCTCAATTTGGGACATTTCTTCTTCCATGGCCTTTACCCAATGATGATCCTTACTTTCTTGTGCAAATGTTTTTGGTTCTATCATGGATAGAAGAGAAATAATGTTTCTCTTTGGTGTAATTATCATCCTTCTTCAAGTTTGCATCCCTTCATCTCTATTGCCAATAATATTCTCTTCTGGATGATATTTCTGGAGAAACTTCATCTTTGAAGGGGTATGAGGTGGTTCTTTTTCCTCTTCTTCTTCTTCCTGATCTATTTCTTCTTCTTTAGGTTCTTATTCTCCAATTAGAAAATCATATTCATGTTCTTCAATTACTTTTTTCTGGAAGGTCTTCATCAATCTTTATATCAATGCTTTCCACTATTTTCTTTAGTCGAAAATCGTAGCACTTGTAGGCTTTGCTCCGTTTAGAGTATCCAAGGAATATCCCTTCATCAACCTGAGAGTCAAACTTTCTTGGTGAGGCATCATTGATTTTTATGAAGCACTTGCTTCCAAAGATCTTGAAGTACTTTAATGAAGCAGGTCTTCCTTTCCATAATTCATAAGGAGTTTTTTCACAATTTGGTCTTAATTGAGCCTGATTCAAGGTATAGACAGCTGCCTCGACTGCTTCTCTCCAAAATTTTGTGTAGGTTTTAAACCCATACAAAAATTACCTGCATACGAATTCTAAAACACAAAAAATAAACAATGCGAGAGCATAACACATAAAACAAATATACACAGAGATTTTCCCCTGGATCCCAAAACCGGGACTACCAGCTTGATTTTTCATTATGTTCCTTTCAATGTTACAATACATATTTATACATGCTGAAGCATCCAATACCATGGACCGAAAACCATTATGTCCAAAACCATAGACTGAAAAACCATCGCGTCCAAAAACATGTGCCAAAATCATGCACAAAACCATAGGTGGATCCGCCCAACCTAACATAGGGTCCAAAACCAAAATTTTCCAGGGCGCTGCCCCGGACCACATAAAGTGGGGTTAGGGGTACGCCTCAAACCCCTTGTGACCCCCCCTTCTACACAATTGGTGAAACAAAGGGGGTGCTCTACCCCCCTCTAACCCCCCAGTTAACTATGTGGGCTAGTCGTGGAAAGAATATAACACAACGGAACATTTTGGCTGCAAGTTTTATGCTAATAACATTGTTCCTGCCATTTCTTGA
Source organism: Pinus taeda (assembly GCA_000404065.3). Classification (NCBI taxonomy): domain Eukaryota; kingdom Viridiplantae; phylum Streptophyta; class Pinopsida; order Pinales; family Pinaceae; genus Pinus; species Pinus taeda. Next base: position 232,979 of record APFE031074758.1, read on the forward strand.
ACTGTCCATTTTATTTTTTCAAATACCCCATTCTGCTAGGATGTTCCGACAGTAGAGAATTCCCTTTTAATTCCATGAATATTACAGAATTCATTAAACTCTTTTGATGTGAATTCTCCCCCTCTATCTTTCTCCTTGGAGTGCCTGATTTCTAGTTGGTCCACACAAATCAGCATGGATGATCTCCAAGGTCTTTGATGTAGAGAGCTCCTTGGTCTTGTGGCTAGTTCTGGTTTGATTTCCATGTTGAAATGGACCACATACTCCTTGATTTGGTCTGAATAGCCTTGGGATGTCTCGTACATCTCTAATCTTGCTGATATTGATCAGATTTTTGAAGCTTGTATGTCCAAGTTACTTGTGCCACAACCAAATTTCATATGTTTGACTTAGATAGAATTTATTTTCTTGAATCTTGTTTAGAATGTAAATGTTGTTTGGTGTTCTAACCCCTTTAGCCACAAGTTCCCCTGAGGAAGAGTTCCCTATTTTACAGTCTTTGGTGCTGAAGACAACCTTATGTCCTTGATCACAGATTTGGCTGACACTCAGGAGGTTGTGTTTGAGCCCGTCTACTAGCAGAGCATCTTGAGCTTTTCCTTTTCCATTGATAAGAGTAATAGTTCTTTTTCCTGCAATTCTGCCAGATCCATTTCCAAAGGACACATTTCCTTCCTTTTTGCTCAATGAGACAAACTTCCTTTTGTCCCTTGTCATGTGTCTGGAGCACCCACTATCCACAAACCAATGATTTTCATTATTTTGAGCATATAGAGCCAGGCTGCATTTATCCATGTTGGTTTTCTCACTACTCGCTTTTTTGCATTTGAGTGGGAAGTTTTGTTCAAAGTGTCCATTATTGTAGCATAATGAGCAAATCAGATCAAATTTGGTCAAGAGATCAAACGAGTTTAAGGTTTTGATTTGTCCCTGCCTTTTGGGGGCATATGGTTTGATTATTTGATCCTTTAGCTTTGGTGTTTCACTTCTACGAGCCATGTAATGTCTGGCTTGATAACCGAAATTTTTACAGTGAAAACAATGTCCAAGAAAGATAGTTTTGTACATGTTGTAGTACCCATGGTTTGAGTCAATTTCCTTCCTTGGAATTACTCCCACTTCATTCTTTGAATTTGAGATGGGCATTTGATGGAATATTGGTTTGTATTTAATGTAGTATCCATGATTCTAATCCACATTCTTCTTTGGTGTTATTCTCTCTTCATTCTTTGGATCTGGGATGCGCCTTTGATGACATAATTTTTCTTCTTTTGGGTTGCTGGAAAGTGCATCGACATAGCTTTTCACAATGTTCTTAGTGCTTGATGATTCTCCTTTAAAGCTTATTCCAGACTTGTCATGTTGAGTTTTTTTACTTTTTAGGATAGTCTCAAGTATTTGCGGGCTTTTCCAAACCCTTTTTGACTTGCTCCAATTCCTTCCTCAGAGATACAATTTCGGCTACATGTTCTTCGAAAGTCTCTTCTTTTTCTTTTAGCTTTGTTTCCAAAATATCTTCTATTCTTCTTGTTTCCTCATTTTCTACCTTGAGAGAAATGATTTTATTCTGTAATTTCTCATTTTCTTCAATGGCACTTATTAATAGTTCATCTACATTTCCTTCTAGCCTTGAGTCATCTTCATTTGTGAATGCCATGAGTAATATTTCTTGGCTTTCATCATGGTCACTTTCCTCATCTGATTTAATTTTGATGACTACAAATTCACCCTCATCAGACTCATCTTGCTTAGAGAAGAAGTTCTTCTTATTGAACCCTTTCTTTTTGTGTGCCTTTCTTTTAGAATTTCCTTCATCATCACTATCATGTTTATGAGGACATTTTGCAGCATAATGACCTATTTTTCCACATTTGCAATAGATAAGAGGGTACTTACCTTTTAGCTTAGATCATCTCTTCAGCTTTCATACAAATTGAGCCAATTCAAATTCCACATCAGAGTCATCACCCCAGTCATTTCTTTCTTTCCCTTTCTTTGATTTTGAAGCCTTGAATGCTGCATCTTTGGAGCTTGGGCCACCTTTCCTCATCCCATAGGCAATGAGGATTCCATGGAGTTCATCCATCTTGAGAGTATCTAGATCCTTTGCTTCTTCTATGGTGCTTATTTTGGAGTCGAATATGTCTGGAAGAGATCTTAATACCTTTTGAACAATGGTACTTTCTTCAATCTTTTCATCCAATCCTTTAATGGAGTTGACCACTTCAGCTACTCGGAGGAAGTATGATGAAATATCTTCTTCATCTTCCATCTTCAGACTTTCAAATTTCCTTCTATGAGTTTGAAGCTTTGTCTTCTTAACTTTTTAGTCTCCATTATATAGGCCAACTAGCTTCTCTCACATTTCTTTGGCAGAGTTACAATTCATGACTTTTGTGAACTCGGAATCAGTGATTCCACTAGTGATGGAGTTCAAGGATTTTGCATTTGTAATGTAGGCTTTCCTCTTGTCTTGATCTGTTGGAAGAGTGGGAGGAATTTGGTACTAATTTTGAACGAAATGCTAGACTTCAGGTCCAAGGGACATTAAATAGTGGTCATTCTCTTTTTCCAGAAACCAAAATTAGTGCCATTGAATAGAGGAGGTATTCCTGATGCTTCGTGATTTCTCATCATGGCTATGAATCCTTCTCCAAGCTGTTAGACTAATATGAAGAAGCCTGCTCTGATACCAATTGTTGGAAACACTGAGAGGGGGGGTGAATCAATATTTCTTTTTAATTGTTCTTGTTATTACCAAAACACACAACACACACACACACACACACACACACACACACACATATATGGAACACAAAATATAAGCTGTAATTAATGCTTTTATTAACACAAACAATGCAATAAAATCATACAACATATATATATATAATATATATATATATATATTATATATATATAATATATATATATTATATATATATATATATATATATATAGATAAAACTGGTTACAATTAGTTGCCAAGCTCCAACTTGGACTTTAGTGAGGCTCCAACCTCCAGAGCACCAACTCTGTCTTGCAATAGTTCTGCAATTAGGAGCACCAACTCCCAAGGATTTCAATCTTGTTCAGTTTTGAGGCTCCAACCTCTTGGGCTCCAACCCAAACCCGACATAAACTATTTTGTTGCGGTTCTCTGTTTTTCCAAGCTTCTCCTTCACTCTTGTTCTCCCGCCTCTGCTGCATCTCACACAGATTATCCATGACAACCACTCATCTCTCCTTGTTTTTTTTGCTTTTATGTATTCCTGATGCCTTTGACTGTTCCTTTTTTTCCTTCCACTGGCTCTTTGACTTCTTCTACACTTGCTACAACTTCCTCTATGGTGGCTTGACCTTTGGCTCCCCTCTTCTCCATTGATTTGGCTTTTCAGTTTCCTTTGCGTTGGCTTTCCATTCAGCTTCCTAGCTTTTCGGTCACTGTGTGTTAAAACTGTAACATTGCCCCATTTTTCCAATGATAACATGCATCCACAAAGGCTATTTTGTTTAACGGACATGCCACGTCCTAATCACAATCGCAATTGGTGTTAGTTTAGCCTCCTGAACTATCAGGAGCATTTCTTAAATAATTTTTGCCTTCAAACCACGTGCAAGGCCAATATTCAATTACATAGGAAATATGAGAAAAACCGACGAAACTGTTAAAGAGGTGAAATTCAAATTTAATTCACCTGAGTCTATAACTGCATTGGGTCCGCAGTGTAATTGCAATCGATAGTCATGCTCATGACATTGCTAATGGCTGATGGTTGATTCTCCATTGGACACAATATTATATTAAGCCCATCTATAATGTTACATTGGGTTTGGTTTTACAATTGCAATCGGCCCTTGCCCTTGGCGGAGGTTCGATGCGATATCGCTATTGGCAATTGCAATGGTTGCTTAACACATTGTAACTTCCGCTCCCGAAGTGCCGATGCGATATATGTTGGCAATCACAAATTGCAAAGGTTCAGGGCTCGAGGTTAACGTAGACCACTCGCTTATAGCAATGCGATAACATGTGCCAGAACCGATAGGGCTCAACACTCCCATGCATAAAATTTCAAGTCCACTTTCCTAAATCCACTAAGTGTTTAGCATGATTTCTCTGCGTAAAATCCATTCAAGGATAAACAAGTAAATACATAGGGGTGATGCTATATGGGTTCTACGGGCCCGATAGCATTAACACTTCTGCCTCCGATAGTGTAAAAGCATATATAAACTCTGCCTTTCCGCTTCGATAGTATATTTGCATATATGTATGGTTTTATGCCGCCGATAGTGTATATAGCCCTGTCTATATATGTTTTATGATTTTTGGCCTCCAATATATGAGTTTGTGGCATATATTGCTCCCTGTAGTGTAAATGCATCCATATATATGATATATGCTTCCGATAGTGTATTCCTTTGGCATTCCTACTCCTTTAATATCTCCCGATAGTGTAATCTATGGCATATATGGCTCCCGAAAGCTCATTTTCATGCATATGACCCTTTTGTGGCATACATTGCTCCAATAGCTCCCGATAGCTCTGCTTGCTTCCTCCACTGCTCTGATGGCTCTGTTTGTTTCCTCCACTGCTCCGATGGCTCTGTTTGCTTCCTCCACTGCTCCGATGGCTCTGTTTGCTTCCTCTGGCTCCTCAAACATTGCCATATTGACATAAATGACAATCTATGTCAACACCTCCAACATTTTATCCAACTCCTTGTGAAAATTTTCCTTATATTTGGTATTTAATCATTAGGTGCATTAATTTACAGGGTTTGCATTTGGCTTCAAAGTAATCTTCATAACGCCCAAATCACCCACTATCCCCTTCATATTTTAGAACTTGGTGGGAAACAAGTCCTAGTATTCGCGCAACAGTTCTGTGACCTTATCAATTGTATTTCATCCCAATAGTCACCTATCTTAGCAAACTTCGACTGTGCGTCCGACCCAATATTTACCTTCTTAGTCTTTAAAGGATCAGATATGTCAGGGATTTCTACTTTGGGTCCCTTGACCTCGCGTTGTCCTTTAGACTCAGGAATATTGATGTTTCTAGGGCCGTCTTCACCGTCTTTTGTAGTAAAATTATAACATTCCAGCGCATGGTGTAGCTGGGTATTCCAATCTGGCTGTACCCATGATACCTATTCCTTAGGTATTTTAAAGATCACATCTTTGATCTCTTGGAGCACCTCATCAATACACTCAAATCCATATTCAAATCTAAATGTCAACAAGAAAATTTCCTCTAGGATATCCCATTTAGCCATCCCATGTCGCAACTCTATTTCCAGATACTAGTTCATTGGGATGGTATCCAAAGTGTGACAAAAGATGTGAACCCATTCCGGCTATGTTTCCTCTCCCCATGCCTTAGTCTATCGTGCCAAATGTTCATGTGGATTGTCCTTCCCAGTGTATTTCTCCATCATACGGGTATTAGCATACCCAAACCTTGACTTCATCATTTTCTTGTATTCCTTCCAATCAGCGAAGCTGTCCTTATGCATACCCCACCAACGGGCAGGTGTAGCTCGAAGTGCCAAATATAGCACTTGGAACTGATGCTCTTCTGGCACATCCATTTCAAATTTTTCCAAAAATAAATTAACATCTTCTAAACCATCATAATAAGGAAATTTTCGTACCTTAGTAGATATGCAGCAAAGCGATTTTGTCAACATGTTACAATCTAGCGAGGAGACTTCATGTAAGCGGTTTTTCCAATGCTCAATCTCTTCATCAGAATCTAAAGTGCAGGAACTATCTCGATCCCATGTGATCCTTCCATCTGCTGTAGGGTTGATCCAGTCCTCATTGCGTGCAGTGATCTTATAAATATGATCAATATCGTCGTCCTCCTCATAATAGCGGACCAATTCAGTATATCGTGCACCTTCAGTTGGATCCAATGGAACAATGACTCAAAGCTCCTTTCTTTCAAACGTCATTCTATGCTTTTTGATATTAATAATTGCATCCATATCAAAGGCCCAATCAATTCCTAATAGCGGAAGGTAAGGGTTACTATCGTCAACTATTTCAATCACTTCAAACTTAGCTAGGGAGCTTTCTCCTTCAATATCTACCATGACCCCATACATGCGCCCCATAGGAATGATCTTTTGCTGGTTTTCCATACGTAGTTGGATAGAAGACCATTGTAGCACATGCCTCCCCATTCTTACCCATGTTTTCTTCAGTAGAACATTCACATCAAATCCTAGATCGAGAATTACTTGGTCCATCTCATACTCCCCAATTTGCGCTGTTATTCTCATCTCACGACTTATTTGCTTCTTACTTTCCCCACTTTGCATACTACGTGCTATTTTGGAGGAGTTTTAATCTTACTTGTACAATTATCAATCAACTCTTGTAGCCCTTCTATTGCCCTTCTATCTTGTAAAATCTTCATACAAGTCTTCAAAAATGTTGCTAACAATGAAGGATATACATCTTGTGCACTATTGTTTCCGCCATAATTCTCCTGAGTTCCTGATGTAGAGGCTTCTGCAAAGCTGTTTTTGGCTTCCATAAATGTTTCCTTTTTGTGGCTTGGGTCGAACCAAACTTCCTTCTGAGCAACCTTGCGTACCCATCATTCAGCCTTTGGCTGCTTTCCCTTATCTTCTCCTGTGGCTATACTGCTACGTGTCATGATATTGACGCTAGTCTCCTCTTCGCAAAGCTCTGCTCTTATCATTTGGATATTCTACGTAGCTGTTTGAGCCTCCTTTTCTTGCATATTTGATATAAGTATGAGGCAATATTCTATGACATGGTTAAAGTGCCAACAATACTAACAGGTGGGGTGCATCAGATTCTGACAGTCACGCGCAAAATGACCTGCCTCTCCACAAAACAAATAACCTATCCGCGACCCCTTCTAGCTCCTCCTCCTCACCCTCTTCCCCGGCCTTGGAATCCTCCGCATGATGTACCCACATCCTGATCCTGGGGCAATTCTCTACATGCATCCTATAGGTAGGGGTCCAATCGATCATCAGTTCATATCTCCGACAGTTGTGCTCTTATTCCCGACTAATTTACAGAAAGTGCAGAACAATTATTGCGGAGTTTGCACAAACTTTTGCAGGAGATGACAATTATCAGTCACATGTTTCCCAGAGATTTGAAAAATAGCACACCATAAGTAAAATCCTATACATGACACAACGATATTTTCTAGCTTCAGGGGGATAGGACCTCCCCCAATAAGTAATTCTGATAGACTAGGAAATGGCCCTTATCATGGCCATGGCCTTTACTTCAGGCACCAAACTTCCGCACGCACCTCAGGTTGGACTTCCTCTCCCTTCTTAAGGCTCTGTAAATCCATGTGCAGGCTGTCTAGTTGAGATTGAATCTATTGTACCCCCAAATTCATATCCTACATAGGTGAAACCTCCAATCTCATGGCAATCTCCAAGGCTTCAGCATGTGTTCCTATTTTCTGTTGCGATAGTAGTAATCTCAAATGAGGTAGGAGTGAAGCAATGTACTAGTCTCTATGTTGATCAGCTGTGATTCTCATGTTAGTCTGCTCAATGAGACACTTCAATCATTGATCAAAGTCCCACGCAGACTCATTTACCCTCTGCTAAATCTCTTTAAATTCTGTTACCGACTCAACTTGTGATTTGGATTTCTTAAAATCATTGTTCAGTGCTTGTTGGGTTTCTAGCATAGTCGTGTTGGGTTTACCTGAGTAAAACTTGATATACAAACTCAACACTCTATCTTGTAATGCTGTGAATAGCTGCAATTTATTCATATTGTCATCAGTTATCTATTATGCCTTCCATACAAAATTTGTGATGAACCAAAATTATTCGGGGTCTTTAGTGCCCAAACCCTTAAATACATGCATCTTCATTGTGTTTTCCATGTTAAATGATGGAGGTGGAGGTGGAGGTGGAGGTGGAGTGGATGGGTGAGGTATCCCTGTGATACCCTAGCTTACAATCTGCAGTGCACTTTGCGATGTCCTCAGAATACTACCTTCATCGCCACTATCAGATGATCATAATAGTGGACTATATTTAGAGCCTGAATCTACATTCCTTCTAAATTCTCTCCCACTTCACGTAGTATTAAACATCAATTCAAAGGCATAACCCAATTTTCACACAATAACATCTTAATCTAGGTCTTCAGGGATTTCAGGTACTTACCTCTCAGTCCCTTGAAAAACCTGCACTCTGCTTCACTATAATTGGTGGATGTATTGGTCACGAACTCAATAATGAATCCTCCCAAAATACTATTGATTGAGTGGTCGACAACCCGCACGATTTTTATTTTTTTATGAAGCCTCCAAGCGCTTCACTTGTTTGGAGTCCACACAATAGGGTCGTCAAGCTTCACGTACGTTGACTATCTTCCAATTTGGACAACCACTTGGGAACTTCACAGGGGAAAGAGAAGAAGAATATCTTGTGTTCGTCTATGAATAGGTATCTATTCAACCACTCTTCCTTCGACGGGCATGGATTCCTGTTCTCTTGAGCTGCAAATGCGTGCAATTTCTGATCTATCCACTTTTAAATTTCTTTCTTAGTGGGGAAACGCTTATCACACATTCCTCAGATAGATACCAGTCCCGAAAATGAAACCATTTGTTAGTTTGATGGGCCTTGACCTAGGTTAAAAGTTAGTTGCGCCAACCAAAAAAACCTTGAATGTTGGCCCTTTCGGAAATAACCTGAATAGCACAGGCTGCAGTCTCACTCGAAGCAATATTTTGGGATGACAAAACCGGTTTTTTGCATCCAAAGGTATCTGTGATGGGTTCCTAAGGCTTCTAGGGCTTAGTTCTATCTTCGTGCACCCTACCCTTCTGAAAAAAATAATTACAATAATTCACATAAACATAATCTATACCTTTGCGAAGGTCTTTAAACCTTCATAACATGACTAAATCATACTGATCTTCTACTTTCGTGCACAAGATAAGAATTCATTCATATAATTTCAGACATAGAACAAAAATACAGACACTTCAAAAGTAAATACAAATACATAGAAACAAAATTTATGGATCAAAACTGTCTTTATTAGATGTATTTTTCAAGTACAAACTCTTCTTCCCTGTGCACTCAACTACAGGGGCCTGCGCACTCAGCTTGTGACTTACCAAGGTCTCCGCACACTCAGCCTGCGACTTAACAAGGTCTCCGCACACTCAACTGCAGGATCCTTCTCCTTCGCCTAAGTACAGTAAACAAACTTTCCCGCCTTAACTTACTTACCCATACAATGATCTTCTATAAATTGAGTTAGCTCCTAGACTCGTTATGACTCTTCTATATATAGCCTTTGTTTTTACAATACCATGGTCCGTGGACCATGGGCGGGTCTCAAAACTCCCTATCTCCTAACAACCTAAGGGAATAAAGCCCCTTTGACTCTTATTACCTTCACGCTTTGCTTCCACAAATCATGAATACTTTACAATTATAAAAAAAGTAAGTACCAAAACTTGACCCCAGGGGACCCTATTCCAACAATGTATATATTTGTACATTGGTGAAAAATCTTGTTATTTTTTTTTTTTTCTACTAATTTGGGAATAAATAATGATTGATCATTATTTTGGTAACAATATGTTCTACCTCTATCCCTCCAATAAAAAAATTGACAACAATCTCAAACAAGTTATATATGATCTTGGAAAACACATGAGGTAAGTGGAGATTTATGTGCAAAGTCTAATTTTTTCAATAATTTGTTGTACAACTTATATTTGAGTGCATGTGTTTTAGTTGTCATGTATTATATACTTTTTTGTTGAAACCTGTGATTTGCTTGCTTCATCTGTAGATGGTTGTCATATGAAGAAATCGATAAAGAAGATATAAAGTATTGGAGGAAAGAAATTTCTCTTCTATTGTGTGAAATGAAAAAGTATCTACCTTCGACATTTTTCAATGCACAAGAACACTACCTCATACACCAAGTCGAGGAGATTGAAAAATATGGACGTGTACACACAAGATGAATGTGGATGGTTGAGAGGCACTTGAGATCATTGAAGGCTTTGGTAAGACAAAGAGCACATCTTGAGGGTTCTATGGTAGAGGGATATATGGTCTCATGGTTTATATTAGCCAATATAGTCTTGCAATAGGAAAAAGTATTAATGTGTTGGATCACATTTGGGATGTCAACTCCATGAACAAATTTGAAGTGGAGCACCTATTGGGGAAAGGTATAATGAGGAAAGTGAGATGTAAGCAGATAGTGCATATTTATAGTACATTTGATTATTTATTTATGTACATTGTACTTATTTGATTTTTAGTATTCCTGCATAATCAACTATTACAAAGGTATAACATGGTAACTATATGTACTTATTTAATTTCTAGTCTTCCTACATAACCAATTATTACGAAGGTATAACATGGTAACTCTCTCTCTCTCTCTCTCTCTCTCTCTCTCTCTCTATCTATATATATATATATATTTTAAATTTTCCCATGGAAAAATCATAACTTTATATTAATTATAAAAAGTTACATAAGTAGATGAACATAGTGCATTCCCAAGCTGTACCACTAAAAACTTTAGTGCCCATAAAATTAGAGCGAAAAAAACTAAAAACTAAAAAATAAAAAATAAAGTTCGGTCTAAGCAAAAAGTCTTAGTCACCCTTTTCTCCCTTTCTTCTTTTCTACTTTTTAGCATCCTCCTTGAACATCAATGGTTGTTATAATAATTAGTTGGTTCTCTTATGTTTGCCTCAGATGTTCCTTATCTGAGTCTATACTCCAAGATGTATAAGGACGTTTGAATCTTGTTATCACCTTGTACTTCGACATTTGTTGGCCTGAGTGACCTTCTACTCTTGGATTTTGCAAATATGATCCCCTTGTTCCGTGATGACTCAATTCTTCGTTCGTTGAAGATGTCTGTGGATATGGGATTTCCTCGGTGATCGGGGGTCCCAAGTCCTCCTCTTCCTCTTCTTCGTCAGGTTGTGGTGTTGGGAAATGAATCCCTTTTCCTCCTGGGATCTTTCTTTGCCAAAGGACATGTGGTTTGTATATGTCCAGTTTGAAGGAAGAGACGACATCTAAATGCAGTATTCTCATAATATAAGAACTGGGTCCAATGCTAGTTGTTGTGTGTCAAAAGGATACAATCATGTATCCATCTTGATATATCTCCCCAACATATTTCCAATTCCTTCCAGTACTTTTGGGAGCCAGAAGTGAAGGGGTAATTTATTCAATCTTACCCAAACTAGTATTTTGGAGACCGTCATTGTATTAACATCAAAATATGGGAACCATGGGGTGATAAATAATCCCTTGTTTCCCCAAAGAAAGGACCCTCATGTAAAACCCGATCTCTGATATCTGATGATTCAAATTTTACTATGAAGAAATCCTTTGAGAATAAGTAAATCTCACAGTTTACTGTCTAGTTCATAAAGATCCATTAGAAAAGATCCACATGTTTTGGCCAGAAACTGTTGAACCTACATATGATTTCTGCTAGATCTACTATCATTTTTGGAGTATCATTCATCTACTCTACAATATAGGGACCAAGAATATTGAGGGTTTGTTCAGATTTACCTGATGTTGTAGCCTTTCCTTTGAGGGCATATTTGAATGACGTAGATCCATTAGTTTGTCCTTTGGTTAACCTTGGGCCCTTGGGGATAATAGATCTTGCTGAAACCCCCCACAACTTTAGTTTAATGTTGATCGAAGAATTTTTCTCTATGCCCTAGTATTGTATTCACCTTTGGTCTTGCATGGATCTGCTCGCATAGATCAAGTTTTTCAATTCCATTGGGATACTAGCTTTTTTTTATAAATTGCCAATTTTAGATCTATTACCAGTGAATCCCTTCGAATCCATAGGATGATCAATTTTCCTGTTGGGGTTTTTGAAAAAATTTGGAAATACCTTCTCTCAATAGGTAGATCTACCATATTTGGGCTTCCAGAGTAGAAAAAAGTCAAAGAACCCTTCCATTTGATGTAAAATGTTTTTGCATGGGGGATCAACTTCCCCTTCCCTATCTCGTCCTTGGTCATATATGCATGCATTTTTCCTTGTGAAAATATGATACCCTAGCCTCCATGGGGTTTGAGAAAACTGATAAATATCATATTGCTGCAAGAAAAAAGGTCGATGAGGCCTTCATTTGTAAGGATTTTTAGCAACATGTGGCTGATCAGTCCCATGATCACAAGCCGATTCCCATCAGGATCTATGGCCACCATATTTACGATCCCTGACAAGTCAACTGCATCAAAACTGATTAGATGAGCCTGCATCTTCCCATCTCCTGATCCATCATATTGGAGTTCCAAATCAGCGAAGGGGGAGGACAACTTGGGGAAGAATTGAGGAAGGGAGGGGCAAGAAGCCATATGAGCGGAAAGGCCATTGAGGGTGCCACATAGGGCACAGATCAATGCTCGCTATTCCATATTGTAGTGGGGAAAGAGGTATCTGTCTATGCCATAGATAGGATGGGAGCCCCTTTTTTTCGTGACAATGAATGGAATTATTATCCCCCACGGCAGAACCCGCTT
>APFE031074762.1:3709-13888 GCA_000404065.3 Pinus taeda
AAGTTCCTCTATCATAGGGATGCATGAACCATCTGGAGGCGCTCAATACACGTCAAACACTCTTCTAGAAGGCTCTAGAAGTGACCACAAGTAACTTTTTAGAGATGAAACTCGCACCTTTTGACCTTTACAGGGGTACACACCCAAGCTTTAGCTTACAGAGCGTATAAATACGCAGGTACAGTGTGTTTGGAGTGCGTACACGCAGGTAAGGTAGAGAGAACCTGCGTACCCAGAGATAAACATGTTTTAAAGTGACTTTCTCTCTTTTTAAAGTTTGACATGAAGAGCAAAGGTTTGAGGCTTGACAAGGAGGACAACATGGCTATTTAACTGCAGATAACCATGGTGACAAATTTCAGTGTAACAGCCATGAAGAGGGCATAAATAAGATACAATTCATTTTGCATTACAACATTAACTTCATCATACCTAGAGTTTCTCGACATCTTGGGAGGACGACCACCTCAATTTCGAGCAACAAGAGAATTCCTCTTCCCTTTGTTATTAAACTTGTTGTTCCTTTGATTTCCATTTCCCTTGAAGTTATTGTTGTTATTGTTGTCATCATATCTTGGAGTATCCTTGTGAGGACACTCTCTAGCGAAGTGGCCAAACTTGTTACAATTGAAGCACCTTCCCTTTCTTCCTTCTTTGAATCCCAACTTGAACCCTTGTCCTTGATTCATTGTACCAACATTGTTCCTTCTTCTAGAATGATCGGAGAAGGAAGAAGGATTGTTTCCATTTGAGGGTTTGTCTCGTTCCATCATCCTTATTTCTTCTTGAGTGCATCTGACCAATAGTTCCTCAAATCCTGGAATCCTGTCATTATTGAGAATGGAAGTGTTGAATACATTCCAATCTCTTGTAAGGCCCCCAAGTGAAATAAGGGAGAGTTCCCGATCAGCAGTGACTTCTCCAATAGATAGGAGATCATTCTTGATCTCAGTGATCCTCATGAAGTAGGATTGGATGGATTCTCCTTTATCTATCTTGATATATCAACTTGTTCTTGAGAAAGAGAATTTGATTTGCATTGTTCACTTTGAAAATCCCAACCAATCTTTAATACATCTTGTTAGATGTTTACAAATCAGAAATATATGCAACCAAAGGCTTATGAATATAATCAACAATAATCTTCTTAGATTTTACCTCACCTTTCTTGTAATTGGTTTGAACAACAACGGATGCACTTGAAGGAGGCTCAGTTATTCTTCCTTTGACATAGTCCATGGCATCATTTTCTTCCAACGTAAAATCCAAAGTCATCTTCCATGCATGATAGTTGGAGTCCTTAAGCTTGTCCTCGGATTTGAAGAAAGATAAAGTCGTCATTGGGACTAATTCCAAGTCTTTGTCCAACAACTTCCTTTAGTGATTGCTTTTCTTTCACTCTTGCTTGGAATTTGTCTTTACCTGAGATTTGATACCATGTTAATTTTAGATAAAAATGGTATATTCTACACTTAAGATAATTTACTTCAATGTTCCTTTAGTAGCCCAATGAAAAATTCGAATTATATCCAGTAGCAATCACATTGACTTGTAAATATTGATAATAAATGCAGATAGAACATAAAATCATATGCATAAGACAAGCCAAGAAAAGAGGACACAAGATGTGGTGGATGTCAGGGACAAACCCCAATGTAGGGAAACCCTTTGATAAAATCTTATTATTATTCTTCAATAGTTCAATAGAGAGAGAGTACAAATACAAGCCCAAAACAGATATACCAAATCAATAGTCAAATCAGCCCTAACCAGAAAGGCAATGGTGGTCAAAGCTATCCCAAAACATCCTCCAAACAATAATCCAATTCGGCCTTCAAATCAACTCAAATTATTTGGTCAAACTGAGTCAAAGGAGAGAGAAAGTTTGTTGTAATTTTCTATGGTCAAAACAGAAGTCAACAATGGTCAAACTATCCCCAAACACCTCGATTTCTATGCCAATAAATGTGGCCCTCTAAAATTGAACTTATGGTACAAAAGTTGAGGTCAACGCTAGTCAAATCACCCAAAGTCAACGCTGGTCAACACCATGAAATCTGTGACTTGTCTCACCCAGAAAAACTCGGCCTCCTACCACACGTGGGAAGTAGAGAGAGAGAGAGGGAGCTCCCACACATGAGAAGAAGAAGAGATGCCTTCAATGTTGTACGAACCAATCAAGAGAGAGAAGAAGATATGATGTCCAAATGAATAAAATATCTCTCTTGTTTATACACTTCGTTGAGGGTGAAGAGACACATCTATTGGGCTTCATGAGCCTACATTTGACTGGAGCCGACCTTGACAATTTGTCCATAAGAGAAATAAATTCATAATTCCATTTCTGCTTGTCAGAATGAGATGATCTTTATATCAAAATTATACTTCTCTGAAAGAGGAACCTAATGCAATAATCATCTCAATAATATGAGTTGTCCTAAGGTGGAATTTAGCCCTAGTTGCAAATTTTAACAATATTGCATTCATTGTAAATAATTTGGCCCAGGCATAATTTAACGTAGACAATTTGGCTTAGGCTGACTATACCTTGAATGAATAATGATTTGACTTTTGAAATTAATAAACATGACCAAAAACGGCCCAGACCACATCATATAACCATGATTTCACTTAGTTGTAGGCGTGTTATACATTTCGATATAACCAAGAATTGATGGGCTACGACTTATGTAATCACTAATGCGCTATACATCTTGTGGTGAGCATGAGTATGGTGTAAACATTTTCAGTAGGTCTTGGACCCCCTAACCCCCTATTGAGTGATGGGTGGGTCTACCATAGTATTAAACCTACCTACACTCGATTATATTACACACATGTATCTGATGATCGATGCAACTAGTGTGTCAAATGTTATGTAAAGGCTTGGGACCCCTGACCCTCGATGAACGATGGGTGAGTCCATTACTTGTCTTACACAATTGCTAGCAAAATGATTTGGTTTTTCTTGGGACCTACGACCATTGATATGATATGAAGTAGGCTCACGATGGATTATATATATGTTAATGTATAATTTGTAAACCTTATATACATGTTAATGTTTTGCTGTATATTGGGACCTCTGACACTCGATGGGAGATGAGGTAGGCACATGATAGATTGCATATATGTCAACATATAATATTAAATATTATATACATGTTAATGCTTTGCTATAACTTGGGACCTTTTATCCTTGATGGGATGATGGGGGTGGGCCCATGTCTTGTTTCTGGCGAGTGGCCACAGGGCATAAATTCCACACGCTAAACAATACCATGTTGGTAGGTGGATGCCAGGGTGAAATTCCTCTAGTGCATTGGGCCACTCGTCGACATGGCATCACCATATGGATCAAATCCAGAACCTCAGGTACCACATGGAATACTAGTGTTGATGTAGCCAACATTAACGAGATAAAATTTCTCATTAGCATAACTCTTAACCTGATTCTCTGATTGAAAAAATAGTTCCATCATTGGAAAACTCTCACTGAACTAGACATGATGACAAAATTATTATCTACTTCCCTAAGTTTTTATAAAAATGGTATTTTTGTAATCCCAATGCATTGTTAAACATTGAGAAATTGAAGTGAAAATGTCAGTGACACCTTCCACAACCCATATTATTAGATGGGGTTGGTAGGTAGTGTTACAAATCAGTTAAAGGAAATTCTATCACTATTGGTTTTTTAGTTATGGAAGTATTATGCCTTTCTTTAATAGGATTTCTAAATTATTCTTTCATTGGATGTTACAACTCAAAAGGTTATCCCCTTGGGTTTGCTAAGGAAGAAACATGAAATGAAGCCTTTAATGCAAGGAAAGCTCCATAGAAACCCAAAAACCTTAGTTTTGCCTCTTCAATGCCTCTATTACATTGACAAGGAGAGTTTTCAATGCTACAGATGGTCTACCAAAAAGAGTTGCAATGCTCCAACACTTCGACGAAAGAGAGTTGAAGCAGCTCGGGTTCACAAGAAAATGGATAAGGGTGGAAAAGGTAAAAAATGATTAGAATTCTAAGATAAGGATGAAAATACCATTTCAAACATGGTGAACAAGGTGTTTCAATACATTTGGTCACTCCTTAAGCCCATTTATAAAATCAATTCTCTCCATGGAGTAAAGGAAAAATTTAAGAGATAAGGGAATGGAGTCCAAATGAGCACTGGTTCTCTTTGTGATAAGCTATAATGAACATTGAAGCTTGATTGTGAGTTGTGGCAAGAGGAGTAGCCAGGGGAAAGGACCACAAAAGATACAACATTTAAGCTTTCATTGGTTTCATAAAGAAATCACACTCCCCCCCATCTACATTTTTTTTCATACAATTGTGAATTTATGTTTTTGAGTTTCATTTGATAGTAATGGTAATGTGGTTTGTAGGAAGAAAGATCTAGTGGTTTTTGTTGTTTGTTTATAGGGTACATGTGAAAGGAGTCCAAGGACCAAGATGTCAAGGAGCTCCAACATTGAGGGCATCAAAATACCAACTTCCAAGCTAAGGTGAACTTATTGTCCTTTCACTATTTATTTTGGTCATGTATGCATGTGTGTCATTTTGGGATTAAGTAGATGTCTAACACATCGTTTGTCTTAGGCCTTGGGCATGCCTATGGATAAAAAGTACTTTATAACTATAGAGGAACCCTAGGTAGGGCCACAGGCCTACCCAGGGCCTGCGATAGACAATGTGCTAGATATCTACTCAACCCCAAAATGACACTCATGTACCACCTTAGCTTAGAATGTGGAGGCTCGATGCTCTTGGTGGTAGAGTTTGTTGTGCATGCCATCCTTTCTATGGAGATAAACGATCCCTCTAGTCCTATGGGAGGATCTAGCAACTATAAAAGACAACTACATGCACTCTGTCCTAATTCATACTAGAAAATGCAAAGGAGGATAGATCTCCTAACTCTCTCTGAGGCTAATACCCTTGTTGTCGATCTTGACTCTTTGGCTTCCAAGCTCATGATATCCTCTTCATTGGTGTAGATGAGTCCCTCAAAGAAATTTCAAGTGGAGACAACAAAACTACCAAAGCATAACATTTTCTAATACAAATTATGTAATAGATCAAGGAGCATTACAATAAATGGACAATAATTGACACAATTATGGAAAGAAAACATATATTGTATTATTAATAGATGAAAAAGGGACCATTACATCCAATGAAGCCTTGATTTTGGAAGCCTACTTCAAGTGAGATTCTAATTCCAAGCCTTAACCTTTAAACACCTTGTCTCCTTTGCAAATGGGCAACATTTGGGCATAATTCAGCACTAGGATGGCAACCAACCAACCAATATCCAACCATTAGTGGATGGTGGGAAATTAATTTATAGGGAAGGAGAGGGAGTTGAGGGTCCATAAAAGGAGAGAGGAGTTCCACATCTCAATGGAAATATCCATGAAAGTAGGATCTAGGGGCAAGAATGGGAGATCTCGTTCTAATATTCAATCACCTGAAACCACATCATCGTTCTCGAGCTTTCAAGTAAGAGAAGCTTCTCCTCCATTTTGGGAAAAACTGCTTGAAGAGGACCAATGCAGATTTTCCTGATAAAAGTAGCGATGGAAGCACTAGACATGTGTAATACCAGAGATTACCATCGCAGGTTTTCCTGATAAAAGTAGTGCTGGCTTGCAAAACAAAGTTTTTGACAAGCTCTTCAGAATTGTTTCAAGGCAAATTTTCTTCCTTTTTTTCAAGGGTGTTCTAAACATGTTTCGTGGTGAATACATTGTTTGTGACAACTTTCATCACTTTGTGACACTTGCGGAATTGACAACATAAAGTGCGACACTTCAAGATACGAGACTGGGAGTGTTAAAAAATATTGTATAACAGACGCCCCCTAAAGCATGAAGTCAGAATGGGAAGTGATGGATGAAGTGCTTTACAAGCAAAGGCAAGGACTTAGAGAACCACCGTCATGAGACCTGCAAATCAAACATAATACAATATATCTGACATCTTTGATGTAAGTATGCATGAAAATACATCTCTAAGTAGACATTAACAATACATAGATCCACAACATGGACACGACCATCTGAATAGAAAGGATCATGTTTACAATCATGAATACTTAATAAATCCACGCAGCCTGGATTTATCAAACAAAACCCAAGGTCTTCATCTCTGTCTCGATCCAACCAAAGTACGAATCTCACAATGTGAATAAATGTGTTAGAGTCGAACATGGTAGAAACCACCTGATTACTGGTCAATGAGGTAAACCGTTAAAGACACGAGAGAAACCACCAATGATGATGATGGCTCTCAAGGTACAACCTCAAAATACACAAGTGTGAACAATGAAGCTGAAGTCAAACACTAACAGAATCATTCAATCGAAGGCTAGTGATGTGACCCTATTGTCAAATGCAAAGAACCTGCCATTAAGGCATGCAAGTTCCAAGGTGCTAAAGGGGAGTTTCTAGATCATCTTCCTGGATAATGAGTTGGATTTGAAAATAAGTGATTCATCGGAGGAGGGCCATAATGTTTCCCATATCATTGACACGAAACATAGGATTTTGCAAAGTTGGTAATAGTGATTCAGGATTGATGCAGAAAAAGTCAAACATGATATAAGTGGTTTGAATTTGTAGTTGG
Organism: Pinus taeda; assembly: GCA_000404065.3. Classification (NCBI taxonomy): domain Eukaryota; kingdom Viridiplantae; phylum Streptophyta; class Pinopsida; order Pinales; family Pinaceae; genus Pinus; species Pinus taeda. The sequence continues at coordinate 10,346 of APFE031074762.1, forward strand.
GACTTCTCTTAGACATATCAAGTACACTAATCCAGAATTTAGTAGTATTTGACTCAAAATAGGATCAGAGGTCATGGTGATAATTTATAATCAAACGAGAGGCAAATGGATTTCCCATAATCGGTAAGCCAAGTGACAAAGTGAGGATGCCCCAAACCCAACACGAGATATAGATAAGTGTCATGTTCAAGAGCAACATACTACCTTTCATACAAAATACAGGATATATGTTTCTTTCCATTTTCCCCCACTATTTTTAGCGAGTACCTATTTATTTTTAATCTCAATCTTGAAAATGTGGAAGATGAAGATCATCCTCTTAACACTTTGTAAGTTTGAAAATGAGTCTTTAAAACAACATGTTAATTAATTGTTCCTTCAAGCATGAATTAGTTCACATGTGCAAATTAATCATAACGAACATCACACATAAAATTCAAGCATGGCATCAAGAATAACATCACAAAGTTGATGATGGAGTTCACCCCTCGTGGGCTACGGGCCTACTCAAAAGGCTAGGTCGCTCATATTTCAACGTTTAAAAATGAGGTTTATCAATTTGTTGTTTACAATGTGGCTATTTCCCCTTCAAGGAAATGTTCTCCTACAGAGAACTTGTTGGGTTGTGTTATATTCTTTCCATGACTAGCCCACGTAGTTAACTGGGGTTAGAAAGGGGAGGGGGTGTCGAAAGGGGGGGCGGAGCCCCCTCGTGCGCCGATTGCATAGCGGGGGGAGCACAGGCGTTTGAGGGGCCAGGTACCCCACTCTTGGGTCCCCTGGAAATTTTGTTTTGGGACCTATATTAAGGTTGGCGGAACTACCACGGTTTTTTGCATGATTTTTCGCACATGGTTTTGAACGCAATGGTTTTCGTCCATGTATTGGATGCCTCGGCATGGTATAAACATGTATTGTAAAATTGAAAGAAACATAAAATGAAAAATCAAGCTGGTAGTCCCAGTTTTGGGATCCAGGGGAAAATCTCTGTGTATATGTGTTTTATGTGTTATGCTCTTGCATTATTTATTTTCTGTGTTTTAGAATTCGTATGCAGGTAATTTCTTTACGGGGTTAAAACCTTTAGAACTCTCAAAAAATAACATGACAACCTGCAATCACTGTGTCAACTAAAACAATACAAAGAGTCTCATGTAAGGAATCTAAACCTCAACTAAAAATGAACAATCATGCATCAACAAGTACATAAGTCAACTACCTTCCTCCACTTGACTTGAAGAGACAATTGTCCATGAATGAATTCTGAAGTATCAACTACTACAACTGTCGAACGAACTCTACCAATATGTCCGGAGCATACCAAAACCCTTGTTTTGGTTCTTCAAATGCTCAATTTGGCTTCGTATGACTCTGGAATTCCAAATACCAACATTACTCAAAAGCTAACCCACAACACCACTCTGCCTCTACTTAGTGTATTGGCCAATCCCTTATAGTGTTTCGAAACTCTAACTTTAGAGTTCGTTGCAACAATACTACAAACATAGGAATGATTTTAATGTGGCGCAACAATATGGTATATCATTGTAACAACCATTATAGTTTTATGGCGCATTGAATACTATACATGGCATATAATTTAAATTCTATGGTTCAACGGTGATAACCTATGGTCCCCTAGCATATACCTATATACCATCGTATGGTTTCAACCCCCGCGGACATACATTATAAAAAAATGTTTAAACTTACCATAAATACTCTGGGAGTGTCACATCAACCCGTTACATTTTGGAACATGGCATATATGGTTATAACCATAGGATATAGCATGAATACTGGTGGTGAAATAACTTTGCAACCCGTGGCATTTGTTGTGGACATTCTTGGCATGTGACCCTCATCTAATGTGACTTCGCTCCTTGCAACTGCGTGAAATATATTTGGAATATGGTTTCAATTGCTATGGTTCGACATATTTTATATATGGCATAATTCGTAAACATAATCGGTGATGGAACCATGTTGAAACCCATGGCGGTGACATGGAACATGTATAACAACTCTGTGCCATGCTTTGATTCCACCTCCATTTCCACATCACATTTAATTAATGCTCCGTGCCATATGATATGTGTTATTACTTTGGAGTTCCGTATTAACCAAAGTCTGAACATAGTATATAACCCCAATGGTGATAAGACTTGTGGCAGGTGGTTGGTATCCGTGGCATGTGACTGGTATGCTGGGTACCTGCTCCCCAATAGTTATATATTAATTGTGAACCTTGGCATAGCATATAATATATATGTTAACAACAACCGACGGATATATGTAATAACTCTCTGCACACCTGTTGGACATTGGAATCCGTGATATGGTTGATCATATGGTTAACGTTTCTATGTTTAGAGCTCCGTTGGAGCGACATTAAACATCCTTTGGGTTTGGTGGGGCCACCAGATGTGGCGGGCTTCGCCAACCCTTCCCCCAATATACAACATCATAAACCATAAATATATGTATACGCCATTGTAACATAAAACAAATGCGTGCACCATTGGTAATATCTTGCAATGTGAGTTCGGAGTTTGCGGGTTCAACCCCGACCTTGCCACTCTGACCTCTACATTCAAAATCACTGCCTGCGTTGACTTTGACCTGCCACATGTCACAAGCCAACAACTTGGCTTGCAAGGCCTATTTTTTCCCTGTTCTCCATGAACTTTAGAGTGAATTTTCTCCTTCATATGGAGGTCATTTTCGAAACCGAATATACCACCAGAATCAGCGCGATGAGATCTTCAACTTGGCACTAGCTTTGAAAGCACCTGAGACTGTAAAATTATGAGCATATCATGAACTGTTGCTATATATGACCACCTTGGTCTTCAGACATTACATAGAAAACTACGACTATACTCAATCAAGATCCATCCATATCATTCCTCCCAACAAAAGGACTTTTGGACCTCCAAAAGTTTACTACAATCATGATTTTTTTTTTGTTTAGAAATTTTTGGCAAAATCACATAATTGATTATTTGTCGACGCGTTTCGAACCAACTAGTGTGGTTCATCGTCAGGACAAGTTGAAGATACAGATCAGTTCAGCGTGTTAAATAGACTCAGCAGAGACTCCAACGGCTAGAAAGATTAACGGCTATTTTTCAACTTAGGACCCCAGTCAAACTTAAAATAATATTAATATTTTATAATTATTATTATTAACGGCTATTTTTCAACTTAGGACCCCAGTCAAACTTAAAATAATATTAATATTTTATAATTATTATTATTAACGGCTATTTTTCAACTTAGGACCCCAGTCAAACTTAAAATAATATTATTTTATAATTATTATTATATCTAAGGAAACACGTAAACTGGGTAAAAATAAACCGGAAAAGTGGTTAGATATTAAATTTTTATCTCTTTAATTATTTAAATTATTAATAAATATATATATTATTAATATTTTCAATACCCAATATCATACTATATTCAATTTTAAGTCAATAAATTAAATTACTAGAAAAATATATTTACTAGAAATAAAATAGATTTAAGATTAGTTTTCAA
>APFE031074762.1:14145-46295 GCA_000404065.3 Pinus taeda
ATATATATATTTTAAATATATCATCAAATATATTAATAATATTTATCAATACCTATCATATTAATAAAGTATATTCTATATTAATCATGTTTATTCATTTTATTGATTGGGTAAATAGATATACATATCTAAACCGTTTTTATTACGTCATTCATTAGTGCAAAAATAGTCTTGATCCTATTTATAGACTCAACTAAAACTTATTGATGTGATGACAAATCACAAACACACAATTGACAATTTTACGCATAAGGCATGAAATCTGCCCAGTTCCAAGGAAGCATCTTCTCTGGAGACTTCCTTCCTTCCTTTCCAGTTCTCATTGCTTTCCCTTTGCCTGATTGTGCTATTGTTGATTCCTGTGGTATCATTGGACATATGTTTTCCGAATGTCCTTTCAGATTACAATGTGAACATACTCTCTCTCCTAAGTTTGCAAAAGTCATCTTCTTGCTTGATTTATTGGAACTCTATTTTGACGATGCCAAGATTTTTCCTGACTGTATCAAAGTCTTTCCCAGACTTTTCTTTACCTGCAGGGCCACATCATCCTTTTGCAGACGACTCCTTGTATCATGCACCTTCTTGTTGTAAACTTTTTCTTCCAGCATTCAACTACACAATGGTTGTTACTCCCACATAAAGTACATGGATAAGTCTATTTAACAATCTTCGTAATAAAATTTTGATTGAAAGACTCACCTTCCATATCATTGCTAGAATGATTTTTCTGCTTACCTTTATGATCCTATAGCTTTTTCGGCATTATCTCAGGATGTAATGACCAACATCGATCTGTGATGTGACCTTTCTTCCCGCAGTAGTCACATGTTGATTGGCCAAATCCCAATCCTTCGTGTTGGGGTCTTTCCTGAATAGTTATTGGCTGGAGCCTTCCTTGGCCATGCTTGTTGAGTCCTTTACCTTGCTGATATCCCAACCTGTTCATAAGATTCATGCCAATTCCTTTGGTATGTTTCTTGAAAGCTCCAATCTCAGGATCACTTGAAGTCTCTGTTTTTGAAACAATTTTCTGAAACAGTTTTATGAGATGCTCGTACATAAGGAAATTCCTCTGAAGGTGAGGAAAAAGTACCAATTGCTTCTTCCACTGACTGTGCTGTTGGAGAAGTAGATGGACATGAGATTTCTTCATCTGAATGATGAAATGGATATGCTTCATTGTCTCCAATTATGAATGGACTTCGATCTAAGCTCAATCAATTTCTCTGCATGGCTTCAAGCCTTGCTTGCAGTCTCTGTTTTTCTTCCTGCAAATCTTTCACCATGCGACGCAATGCAACGTTCTCTTGCCAACATTGCTAATTGGATTCTTCCAATTCTTTCATCTAAATTTGCTTCATGCATCTACTCATCCTTGCAGTCTGGTTAAAACCTGCTCTGATACCAAAATGATCTGAAAATGAAGAAGATGAAGACCATCCTCTGATAGTTTGCAAGTTTGAAAATTAGTCTTTAAAACAACATGTTAATTAATTGTTCCTTCAAGCACAAATTAGTTCACATGTGAAAATTAATCATAATGAACATCACACATAAGATTCAAGCATGGCATCAAGAAATACACCACAAAGTTGATGATGGAGTTCACCCCTCTTGGGCTACGTCTTTGGGCCCTGCTTAAAAGGCTAGGCCACTCATATTTCAGTGTTTAAAAATGAGGTACATCATTTTCCTGTTTACAATGTGGCTATTTCCCCTTCAAGGAAATGTTCTCCTACAAAGAACTCTCACAAAATAACATGATAACCTACAATCATCGTGTCAACTACATCAATATAAAGAGTCGCTGACAAGAACTCTAAACCTAAACTGAAAATGAGCAATCATGCATCAACAAGTACATAATTAAACTACCTGCCTCCACTTAACTTCAAGAGACAATTGTCCATGTACTGAATTATGAAGTATGAAATGTTGCAACTGTCGAACAGACTCTGCCAATGAGTCCAAAGCTTACCAAAACCCATGTTTTGGTTCTTCGAACGCTAAATTTGGCTTCCGTATCACTCTGGAATGCCAAATACCAACTTTACTCAAACGCTGGCCCACAACACCACTCTGCCTCTACTTGGTGTATTGGCCAATCTCTTATAGTGTTTCGAAACTCTAACTTGAGAGTTCATTGCAACAATATTGCAAACATAGGAATTGTTTTAATGTGGCGCAACTATATGGTATATCATTGTAACAACCATTATAGTTTTATGGTGCACTGAATACTATACATGGTATAAAGTTTAAATCCTATGGTTCGACGGTGATAACCTATGGTCCCCGTGGTGTATACCTATATACCACCATATGGTGTCAACCCCTCTGCCAGATACGTTATAACAAATGTTTAAACTTAGAATAAATACTTCGACGGTGTCACATCAACCCGTCACATTTTGGAACATGGCATATATGGTTATAACCATAGGATATAACATGAAAACCGGCGGTGAAATAACTTTGCAACTCGTGGCATTTGTTATGTGGACATTCTCAACATGTGACCCTTATCCATTGTGACTTCGCTCCAAAGGTTTGGCGTATGGAAATCTGTTGCAATTGCGCGCAATACATTTGGCGTATGGTTTCAATTTCTATGGTTTGACATATTTTATATATGGAATAATTCGTAACCATAATCGGCGGTGGAACCATGTTGAAACCCATGGCGGTGACATGGCATATGTATAACAAATCCGTGCTATGATTTGGTGCCACCTCCGTTGCCACATCACATTTAATTAATTCTCTGTGCTAATCTGATATGTGCTATTACTTTGGAGTTTCGTATTAACCAAAGTCTGAACATAGTATATAACCTCGATGGTGATAAGCCTTGTGGTAGGTGATTCGTATCCGTGGCATGTGACTGGTCTGCTAGTTACCTTCTCCCCGACAGTTATATATCAACTGTGACCCTTGGCATAACATATAATATATATGTTAACAACGACTGACAGATATATGTAATAACTCCCTGCGTGCCTGTTGGACATTGGACTCCGTGACATGGTTGATCATATGGTTAACGTTGCTATGTTTAGAGCTCCATTGGAGTGGCATTAAACATCATTTGGGTTTGGCAAGGCCACCAGATGTGGCGGGATCCACCAACCCTTCCCCCAATATACAGCACCATAAACCATAAATATATGTATGCACCCTTGCAACATAAAACAGATGCGTGGACCATTGGTAATACTTTGCAATGTGAGTTCGGAGATCACGGGTTCAACCCTAACCCTGCCACTTCGACCTCTGCGTTGACTTCGATTGCCTGCGTTGAATTTGACCTGCCACCTGTCACACTTAGACACTGCCACTTGGCCTGCAAAGCACATTTTTTTCCCTGTTTGCCATGAACTTCAAATTTTGAAATTTTGTCTTCTCCTTCATATGGAGGCCATTTTCAAAACCGAATATTCCATCAAAATCAGCACGACGAGCACATTTTTTTCCCTGTTTGCCATGAACTTAATTTCAAATTGTGTCTTCTCCTTCATACAGAGGCCATTTTCAAAACCGAATATACCATCAAAATCAGCACGACGAGCTCTTTGGCTTGGCACTAGTTTTGTGAGCATATGAGACTGCAAAATTCTGAGCATGTCAAGAACTGTTGCTATCTACGACCATTTTGGTCTTCAAACATTACATAACAAACTATGACTAGACTCAATCAAGGTCCATCCGGGTCAAGAGGATACCATACATTTGTCATATAAGTTCATCCTTCAGATGAATCCTCCCTTGTATTTTTAACGAGCCCTAGGAAGGAGTAACTTGATATCGTCATGGTGACAAGTCCTTCATCGTTTTAGTTTTATGAGTCCAACAAAGGGGTAACTCGACAGCTTTTTCATGTTTAGAGAATTTAAAAAAGAGGCGGAAAAGAAAACTCGAGATGTCCCTTTTCATAGATAGTCTCTTATGTCCAAAAAGCTAGAAAACAATACTCAAGAGAACCTCTTAGCAATGTTCGACTAAGGTATTTCTTTTTCATTGCTAGTCCATCTTAGTCTGGAAAAGGGTTAACCTTATACTGAGTAGACGTCTTTTCGTTTACTTTAACGAGTTCGAAAAGACAAGTGCTCGATAATATTTTCATATTTTGAGAGTCTAAAAAGCGCTGAAAGAGGATTCCACCTGGAGGAACGAGTGGTATAAAAGGGTAACAATTGGTTTATGTTAGGATGGAACTGCTCAAAACATGTAAAGGTCAATAGGTTGGCTAATAAGACCGCTCATCGCAGATGTTCCTCAGGTAAGGGAACCAAGTGGAAGCGTATGATAAGCCAAAGAGATGGTGATGATAGAATGAAAAAACCATGGCTCATATGTAAAACGAAAGATGATAAAAATTAAAATCATGAGAGGTAAAGTGGGAATAGTTTCATTTTTACACAAGCTTGAAACATGGGAAACTATGCTTGAGGATACTTGAAGATGGTTTCATTTTTTCACAAGCTTAAAACATGAGAAAAAAATATGCTTGGATTTGGTTTCATTTTTACACAAGATTCAAAAGGAGACAAACTATGATCGAGATTATTTTACATGCCCCTAACATAATGACATCAATTTCAGGTACATTCCCCCCCAAGATTCATTTGATTCACCTAATTAGAACACTGGTTATTAACAGGTGGATGGAATGAAGGTTCATTTACAAGATCAAGTGAAAGACTCCACTGGGAATTTATGAGATCTAATCAAAGACTCGAAATGAAAGGGGATTTGTTTTATTTTTCAACGAGCTTGACAAATGAAAAGAAACATGCTCATAACACCTTTTTTCATTTTTTTACGAACTTAACAGAAGTAAAGGAACTCTGCTCCGACACCTTGTTTCATTTTTTATGGAGTTTGACACAAGACAAGGAACTCTGCTCTGAGAAACTTAATTCTTTTTTTAAGGAGCTTGACAAAAGACAAGGAACTCTGCTTCGGGAACCTTGATTCATTTTTAAGGAGCTTGACACAAGACAAGGAACTTTGCTCCAAAAAATTTGATTCATTTTTTTAGGAGCTTGAAACAAGACAAGGAACTCTGATCCAGGAACCTTGATTCAATTTTTAAGGAGATTGACACAAGAAAAGGATCTCTGCTTTGGGAACCTTGATTCATTTTTTAAGGAGCTTGACACAAGACAAGGAACTATGCTCTGGGAACCTTGATCATGGAACATAAGAGGCCATCGATTCCAAGAGGTTCTCATCAGATGGGAGAAACACTCTCGAAGGGATACATGTCAAGGGATCTAATGGAAAGATAGGGATCCAATTCCCCCAGTACATGATGCACTCTATCACCAACTAGATCATTAGTAGACTCGGGCATGGAAAAGGTGGCCACATAATTAACCTGTGGGGGGTTGATACTACTTGCATACAAGGACCATTTAGGGAAGATGGTTGATTAGGAGTCAAATTAGGACCAACGAATGAAAGTTGATCAATGGTCACAATTATTCCTTCATGAGGGAAACATATGACACGAAAGAGAGCAGAGACAAGAGCTCCCATGACATAAACACAATCATGGACAAGGAGTAAATTAAAATCCAAAGGGCCTTGGAAAACCATTGCATGGATATAGATGATTTTTCCTCCCAAAGTAATAGGAAACTTAGGAAGGACCCATAACAGTTTACTGGTTCCTCTGTTAAAAACCAACAAATTTTGGGTAACGAGCACAAGTTGCGGAGAACCTAAAGCTTGCCAACTAGTCGAGGAAAAAATACTAACTGATGCACCTTCATCTATGATTGTGCCAGGTACGGGTATATTATAAGCATGTATTATGACCATACCACTTGGATGGGGTGCCATGGGAATGTGAGAACTACCCCCTTGCATTATAGAAATGGGAGGATCACCCCACTGTACCATGGGAACAAGAGGATTGCCCCCCAATTCATTGGAATCTGAAGAAACAAGAAGAATATGAGCGGTATGAACTTCACTCTCTACGGGAAAGGTATGATCAACTAAAGGTGGAATCGAGTCAACCATTTTCTCAACCAATGGTTGGTTAAGAATGGGCTCATGAGATTCACATTCAAAGGGAGTGGGATTGACTAAAGATGAATTCTGATCCATCACTTGATCAAATAGTGGAGGATCAAGGGAAAGCTTTTGATAACCAGTCGAAAGATGAGGCTAAGAATCTGTAAGGTTTTCCAACACTTTTGAGGCTTCATCCGTATAAGGAAAAAGGTGTATAGGATGGTGGCCTTCACATAACCTATAGGGAAATTTTACTTTACCCTTTCTTCCATAGACCTTACTATCACTAGTTGAGGGTTTATCACCATCATGTCATGATGCACTATATCACCATCATGAATTTACCCTTTCTTCCAATTCCCCCAGTACATGATGCTCTATATCACCAACTAGATCATCAATAGACACGGGCATGGAAAAGGTGGCCACATAATTAACCTGCGGGGAGTTGATACTACTTGCATACAAGGACCATTTAGGGAAGATGGTTGATTGGGAGTCAAATTAGGACCAACGAATGAAAGTTGATCAATGTTCACAATTCTTCCTTCATGAGGGAAACATATGACATGAAAGAGAGAAGAGACAAGAGCTCCCATGACATAAACACAATCATGGTCAAGGAGTAAATTAAAATCCAAAGGGCCTTGGATAACCATCACATGGATATAGATGATTTTTCCTCCCAAAGTAATAGGAAACTTAGGAAGGACCCATAACCGTTTATTGGTTCCTTTGTTAAAAGCCAACAAATTTTGGGTAACATGCACAAGTTGTGGAGAACCTAAAGCTTGCCAAGTAGTCGAGGAAAAAATACTAACCGACGTGCCTTCATCTATGATTTTGCCAGGTACGGGTATATTATAAGCATGTACTATGACCATACCACTTGGATGGTGTGCCATGGGAATGGGAGAACTTCCCCCTTGAGTTATAGAAATGGGAGGATCGCCCCACTGTACCATGGGAACAAGAGGAGTGCCCCCCAATTCATTGGAATCTGAAGAAACAAGAAGAATATGAGTGATATGAACTTCACTCTCTACGGGAAAGGTACGATAAACTAAAGGTGGAATCGAGTCAACCATTTTCTCAACCAATGGTTGGTTGAGAATGGGCTCATGGGATTCACATTCAGAGAGAGTGGGATTGAATAAAGATGAATTCTGATCCATCACTTGATCAAATAGTGGAGGATCAAGGGAAAGATTTTGATAACCAGTCGAAAGACGAGGCTGAGAATTTGTAAGGTTGTCCAACAATTTTGAGGCTTCATCCATATAAGGAAAAAGGTGTATAGGATGGTGACCTTCACATAACCTATAGGGAAATTTGACTTTACCCTTTCTTCCATAGACCTTACTATCACTAGTTGAGGGTTTATCACCATCATGACCTCCAAAGGTTGATGAAAAAGGCCGATGTGAGCTTGTGGACCCTACTTCTAATACCTTGTGAATACCAGCACAATCTCTAAGAAGGTGGTCACCCTTACAAAGCATGCAATGGAATTTAACCTTGCGAGGCTGATTGGAAGGTTTCTCCAGTTTAGTTGCATCCATACCAACTATTGCTTGGTTGTCCCCTTGCTTATTTTTCTTCTTCTTAATCTTCCTTTTCTTCTTCTTCTTATCCACCTAGTTACTAACTTGTAGGATTTTATCAGATGAAGAGGAAGAAGACCGAACATGCGACGAAGGAAAAGAGTCAACTTTAGGATCAAATGGAGGTTGATATTGTTCAAATGGAGGAGAAATCGGTTGAGAAGCAGTTTGGACATTTGGAACCATAGGGGTCGATAATAACCAAATTAGAAAACCAATGGTAAATTGGGGAAGGGAAAACGTTGCTATATAAGGTTCACCAATATTTCCAAAAGAAGGAAAAGGACTAGGATTCCTGCAGAGGGGTTTCCTTGATTGGTGGTCTCAGGAACTATTTCCATTAGTCACAACCTAAGATATACTAAGGAGTATTTCCATAGGAAGGATGTTGTTCCGTGGTCAATTAATTAGTTTTAGAAATTAAAGACACAAAACAAAACAAAGGGGTTACTAGGAAAAAGGTCTTAGCAAGTCCCCACGAACTGTAATATACACCTTGGTGAACTAAGGACTTAACGTACGATAGGAAATCTCCTCGAATGTTGTGTTCAGTGTATCACAGTATACAAGGAAACATACTTGGTTACCAATGGATGGATAGCAACCCATAGGGGACTCCCAAAATATACTCGAGCGTGGAGTGCTGTCCGATATACCTAAAAGTACGTGGAGAACGATCCTATACACTTCTGTACATGGAACAATATTTCACCCACGGGATGCAATGTTGGAAAACAACGACAACTCCTACATGTAACAACGCCGTAACACGTCTATAGCCTATACCTCTATATATTTTCATTAATGTTCAAAATGATCCTTAGGTTAATTGAGATGAATTTTAAATCTCATCTTGAATTATGTTTCAGTTTCAATGCTCAAAAATCAATGTCACCTAAACACACCTATGATGCAACTAATATGGAAAAATGACTCTTTTTATTTTCGACGAAATTTATCTAGTGTAGGGAAGAAGTGTAAACATTGATGTAACAATCAAATATGAAACAAACAATAGCTTCCTAACTAGATATTTCAATTCCACAATTTCAATACAACAACAAAAAATTAAATGAATTTTAATTTACTAAAATTCACCTACATGATTTTTTTCTTTTAAAATGAATGAAGATGCACTTACCAACTTTCAATACCAAGCAATGTAATTTATGCTCAATAACAATCTCAAAAACAAATTTCCAGTGCAATGTAATCTAATGCAATTTCTAGAAGTAATGATTAATTTTGAGAGGAAGGCTTAACAAATGCAAGTGCAATTCCTTTTTGGTTTCCAAAATAACTAAAAATGCTCATCAGATAGCAAATCAGTAACACATGTAAGCAACAAAACAATAAATTTGATTATCCAAAGAACTAAAGATTCAACCAAAGTTTGTTTTCACTACTTAAACATGGAACAAAAATTTTCAAACCACAAAGAATATAACAATAATAAGTCAAAATTATATGCAAACAGAGCAGGATAAAAAATTTGGAGATCAAGACATTCCAAATGTTCTATCAAAAACCCTAAAACAAATCTCATATTTTGGACCAACGCGAATGTAATGGTCAAAATCCGTGTTGACAAGGTCTTCAACGTGATTGCAATCAAAAAAATCTATGCTGACAATGCTCTATTCCTCAGGACAAAGGGAACCGGGCGAGAAAAATTTAGGAGAAAACAAACAAAGTTGAACAAAGACCTAGATATGACACTCTAAACCACACACCACTTAGAAAGTGGATCCACAATCAATCAAAGTTATGGATCACTAAGAGGTTGGACAAACCTATCAAAAGAGACCAAAGACAAAGGAGGCTTGAAGGGTTATATATTCCCTGGTGGAGTCACCATTTTGCTGTGTAGGCAATCCTTTCTGTGGACATAAACGATCCCTCTAGTCTTATGGGAGGATCTAGCAAATACATAAGACAATTACATGCAGTCTTTATTAATTCATACTAGAAAATGCAAAGGAGGATAGATGTCCTACCTCTGTTTGATGCTAATACCCTTGTTGTCGACCTTGAATCTTTGGATTCCAAGCTCATGATCTCCTTGTCACTGGTGTAGATGAGTTCCTACAAGAAAGATCAAGTGGAGACAAAAAAACTACGCAAATTCATAACATTTTCTAATACAAATTATGTAACAGATCAAGGAGCATTACAATAAATGGACAATAATTGACACATTTATGGAAAGAAAACATATATTTTATTATTAATAGATGAAAAAGAGAGCATTACAACCAAAGAAGCCTTGATGTTGGAAGCCTCCTTCAAGTGAGAGTCCAAGTCCAAGCCTTAGCCTTCAAACACCTTTTCTCCTTTGAAAATGGGGAACATTTGGGCACAATTCAGCACTAGGATGACAACCAACCAACCAACAACCAACCATTAATGTATGGTAGGAAATTAATTTATAGGGAAGGAGAGGGAGTTGAGGATCCATGAAAAGAGGGAGGAGTTCCACATCTCAAGGTAAATATCCATGAAAGTAGGATCTAGGGCCAATAATGGGAGATCTCGTTCCAATATTCATTCACCTAAAACCACAACGTCATTCTTGAGATTTCTAGTAAGAGAAGCTTCTCCTCCATTTTAGGAAAAGCTGCATGAAGAGGACCAGCATGCATTTTCCTGATAAAAGTAGCACTGACAATGCTAGACATGTGTAATACCAGAGGTTACCAACGTGAATTTTCTTGATAAAAGTAGTGTTGGGATTACAAAACAAGGTTTTTGACAAGCTCTTCAGAATTCTTTCAAGGCAAGTTTTCTTCCTTTTCTTCAGGGGTGTTCTAAACATGTTTCATGGTGAATACATTGTTTGTGACAACTTTCATCACTTTGCGACACTTGCGACATTGACATAAAGTGCAACACTTCAGGATATGAGACTAGGAGAGTGACAAAATACTATATAACTGAGCTCCTTGAGATGTTTTCCCTCACATGCACCTCTAACTTGCAAACAAAAAACAAAAACCAATAGACATTTCTTCTTATAAACAATGTTAGCATTAATATCAAAAGAAAACCAAAAACATACATTCACAATTATATGAAAAACACAAGTAAGTGCGGAGAAAAGTGTAATTTCTCCATTATACCAATGAAAGCTTACAATGTTGTATCCTGTGTGGTCCTTTCCCATAACTTCCTCATTGCAGTGCACGATCAAACTTCTTTGTTCATAGCAACATGTTGCAAAGGGAAGTGGGTTCTCAATTTGACATCATTTCCTTATCTTGTACTTTTTCTCCCTTTGCTGCATGGAGAGTATTGTTTTTATAGATGGATTTGAGTGATCAAATGTATTTAGACACTTTTTTGACCATGTTTAACATTACCCTTTCATCCTTATCTTCAAATTTGGATTATATTTGACCTTTTCACCTTTTCAACTCTAACCGTTTCAAATTTCTTTCACTGATTTGTTGGAGCATTGCAACTCTCCTTGCTAGTGTACTAGAGGTGTTGAAGATGGAAAAATGAGGTTTTTGGAGCGTTTCCATTGAGTTTTTCTTGCACCCTAGGGTCCATTTTGGATTTCTTCCCCAATATACCCAAGGCGTGTCATTTTTAGCTATGACATATGGCTTCTAATGCAATGTTACATTTATCATTATCGAGAATTTATCGAAGGGGGTCTAAAATTTAAATTATTGCCAATATCAGGGAAAATATAAAAAATTATCAAGAAACTTAAGAAATACAAAAATAATCATTTTCCTTTTCAATTTTTAACTTATGAAACAACATCAACATCAAACAAACACATTGCTACATAAATATGAAAATAAAATCGATATATAACATGCAAAAGATGTCAAGTGATACATCAAATATAAATATTAAAGTATGATATTTGTGAAGTCATAAGATTTAATAGAACAATGAAAAATCATATCAAAACAAAAATAAATGTATCTGATGAAATGAATCATGACAACGAAAACAACAATTTTCCCCTTATTTTCTTAATGGAAATGGTCACATCATCCTCAATAATGTTATCAAAACTGGACCAAAAGATTGGTTGACCAAAAAATACATAAAATATTTAAATTTTGAAAAGAACATATAATTCATGTGCATCCATTGGCATGTGATAGGGCACAAAGCCATGAGCTATTCATTAGTGACTTCGTACATGGGAAGTTCCTCCCCTCCAAGGGTGTCTTCAAGGAGGGCAATAGGATCTTCTTCCTGTAGTGGTTTTGTGAAGGACGACCTGAATGGAGGGTTATACCATACCTTAAGGGGTGTGGGAGTTCATGGTTGATTACTTCCTTGATGGGAAGTCTCTGTGTGAGGAGGGATTTTAGTGCTTTCCATGGCCCTCCTTCTAGCGCCAAATCCGTTGATGGGTTAGAATTTATCACCAATATTCAAGGGGATCTCTCCGGTGTAGGTTCCCAACTAGAGCCTACATCAAGTATGTTGGAGATCCCTTTTGGTATGTAGGCCTGGCTGCCGCTCAGTTTTGCAGAGCTAGATTCAGATAGAGGTGTGATATAAACTTAGTAGAAGGTGTTAGTTTTAAGAAACACAAGAGAATAATTGAGAAGTATCCTGTGTCATATATATATACCATGAATAGCAAGAGATAAGCCACATAGTCTCATGTAAAGTTAATGTTAGTAGGCCTTTAAATAAGACTTGTGCAAATTAAATAGATATTGCTTAACGATTGCAAAATCAGTTCACAATAATCAACCATTTACCAACATACATAACCGTGCAGTCAAAAGATAGATTATACTAACACCTAAAGAAATAGTTCATTGGCATGCGTATAAAGTGAAATAAACCAAATACCATTCATACGTAGCAAAACTAGATTCGGGGTACGAAATAACATGTGGAGCGACTGCACATCAAGAAGCTTTCGAGAACATTCGTTTCGTCAAGTGTAAAAAAATACTCATGGCACTAACACATAGATATTTGAAGCATTGAATAGTGAAAATGTACAATTAACTCTTGTATTGACTAGAAGAAACACACTTGTCTTAAGCACTGTGTCTATTACTATCCAAAAGTACTTCGCTCCTAAGCCCCTTCAAATGAGACGTGAAGTTACATTTATAGGATGAGAGAGACCTTTGGTCTACTCTTGACTCTTGGACTTCCTAGTGACCTTTTGACAACCAAATGACTCTTAGCATTCTATGTGACCTTTCATGTTCATAGAGTATTCCATGCTATCATAGTACACACATAAAAGAAAAAGGAAATGGCTATCATCCTAGTTGACTAAGCTGTAGATGGCGAGTTCTGGAATGCTGAGCCCGAGCTTTTTGGTCAAGTAAGTGCGCCATATGTTGTATTCTGCTGCGATGGGAGACATTGGTGGTTGGACTTCATCATGTCGGTATAAGAATTCCAATACATCCGGGATAAGGGTATTTCACTTGGCATGTATATGATTGTTCAGGGTACCCAACTTGGTGTAGAGCCTCACTGGTTCCACAATGTAATGCTTGATATTTTCTGCTGAGACTAGCATATCTCCTGTGCGAGCAACTCATCTATATGTTTCCATGAATGCTTGTACCTCATTGTTGATCTCCTCCTAATTTCTGACCTGTCCAATTTATCCTATAGAAGGGGACCCATGCAGTTGGATCACTGACTCCAGGCTGCTGAACAATTTCCTATAGGAAGCCAACACCCTTTCTGCATCTTTGACCAATTTTTCTCTGGACTGCATTTTGATACGAAGTTGGACTCTGGTATTTTGCATAGCAATCCAATCTTTCCTCGAGACTACTGTCGGGGCTTCGGGGTACTTTTCAGACCACTCATGTATTTTATCTAGGGTAGTCATGGCCTCTTTGAGAATGGAAACCCTTTCCTTTGAGTGAGTTTGAATAGCCACTATGGGAGCTATAGTGTGGTGTAGTTTTGCCATCTCCTCATAAACTATAGCCATAGTCTCCCCCAGGATCTGTGCTTCTGATGCGACTACTGTTTGGATATTAGTTGATCCTGTATGTAGCAAGCGGAGTGTCGTGATTTCCTCCTCCAAGTTCCTCTTCCCTTGTTCTGCTACACTGGTCCTTTGCTCGGATGCGTATAACTGGTTTTGCAAATCTACAATTTGTTTACTGATCCAGGCTATGTTGTGTTCTGTGGAAGCTACGAATGCTGTACCGGCAAAGGAAATCATTAGCGGGTTTGACATGATATTTGGCACGATATTTGTTGCCGTAGTTACTGACAATGGGTCAGCTGGGTTTCTACTGCAAGATCTCTTCCTCTCCTATATAATATTGAGGTTTACTTCATCAAATGTGATTTTAGTCAGATCTAGAACCTCTTCCTCTTGATCTTCTGTGATGCCTAGCTCTTGGAGGGGTAGGTGTCTTCCAGTGAGGGGAGTAATGGGAGGTATGTCCAAAGGAGGAAGCTCACTCTGTCCTAAGCTTGGATCGACCACCCTGCTCGTCTCTCCTTTTTAAATCACTACCATTTCCTGTTTTCCCTAAGCTCCTCCTCCTGTTACCTCCTTTCCCTTGCTGCTAGTGCCCATTGCCTTTCTAACTCTTCCTCCATGTTCTTCAATTCTTGTTCTAAACTTTGTTGTTCATCTTCTTTTTTCCTCGCAGCTTCGTTTGCTTGTCTCTGCTTTTCGGCCTCTTCTTCCCTCCTTTTCTCTTCCTCATCTTGTGCTCTCTTTTCCTCTTCCTGCCTCCTTTTCTCGTCTTCCTGCCTTTTCCTCTCTATCTCGACCTGGGTTTGGGTGTCGGGTTCCTGCGATTGTTTCCTTTCCAGTTCTCTTTGCCTCTTCAGTTCTCGCTTCTTTCTTTCCAGTTTGGCATTTCTTTGTATGAGCGTAACTTCCTCTTCCTCGCAGTCGCTTAGATGATCTTCCACTTATTTTCCTTTTTGCTTCCCTGATGTCTCGACTCTCTTCAGTGTTCTTTCTCTGAGGCTTTCATCATCCTGGAAATCATCAAGGAGTTCATCTTCTATGGCCTATTTCTCACTAGGGCTGACATCCCTTGTGGAGTTATACCAGTTCCTAATTCTGTCCTCGAGGTCCTTCCTAGTGTGGGCATAAGACCAACTGAATTTTTCCTTCTTACAGTGGGCAGCTACAATCTTTTCTAGGTCATAGGTCATACGTTCTATAATTCAGGGTCACAAAATAGCTCCCCTCAAGTTCTTTAGCTTCTGCTTCCACCTACTTGAAGTTTTCTACTACGTATGCCCCAACAGTAAGAGGAAAAGGCGGCCAAGGTTTCTTCTTACCTTTGTGCAACACTTTCGAGAAACCCTGTGTCATCTGGTAGCAGATCTCTAGTAGAAGAGTCCTATCTGTGACGAACTTGGATAGAGTGTGCGAAGCTTTATGAGTAACAAACACCCTGACTACTGTTCCTTCATCGATAGGGAACCAGTGAGCTACTTTAACCATGGTCCTCATGGCTCTTTTTGACATGCAAGGTGGATCTTCCCCGAACAGCCATTGGTATAATAGGATGATAAATGTTTCAGATATTATATCCAGCATGACTCTATAAGCTGTGTCCCAAAAGACCTTGTAGTGGCAGTGGACAGGTAGGGGTACTGATGAGTCCCAATTACAGCTCTAGTGTTCAAAGTGGCACCTCAAACAAACAGTGTCAAGGAGGTACGATGACATATAAAATTCTGGGGTTTGTTCGGGAGCTGGGCTTTGGGCGACAGCTATGTTGGTATTCAAAGATGATGATAAGATGCTCGCCCAATTGAAAATAATTCCCTGAGTGGTGATGACATACATGAGTGGGACCCACGTGCCATAAAACACATCGCAGTCTGCCTTGCATATAGTCAACACATCATTGCAACGATTAACTGATATACCCTACGTATCCCTTCAACCTTGTATGCCTGATCTGTCCTGACCTGGAACTTTGCAGGTTCTTACCACCAATCACTCAAGATGTCTTTCATCGGGGTAGTGAATCTGGTGAGCCACTTGGTGTCAAAAATCTGCTACTTTTCAGGCAATTTATAGTAGGAATTGATATTCGTGGAAGCAATGGTAGCTATAGGTGCCCCATCATGACCCCTAATCATCTAGTCTTCTATGCTTGTACACTGCAAGACCCATTCAATGATTTCAGCGCACGGGAATATTGGTGGATGAGCTGCCACTTTATGTAACCTTGACCTTTTGACGTTGATATATACGTGAAAGTCCTCTTGTGTCTCCAGGATATCCCTCTTAGCAAATTCTTCAGAGATCTCATACCAGGAGAGCCTGGTGGTCTTACTTATGTTGCACGTTGTATCTGCGAAGATAGGTGGCTGTTCGTCTGGATCTGTTTCCTATGTCCAGCTTCCTGATGCACCTTGAGCTATCTTAGTAGTCGGGTGACCCGTCTCGTCTTCAAAAGAGGAAATGGATATGCACTCGAGCTCGACATCACCTGGCATGTCAAAAATGCAATCCCATGATGAGAGAGAGGGCATAACCAAAAATTAAAAATACCAAAAGAAAACTTAGCCAGTGAGAGGAAGGTAGCGGGAATGAGCGAGTCACAAGGTATCTGATGAAAAGCAATGCGATAGTGCGACTGAGGTCACAGGTTGGGAGCGACCGTGAGGTCGAGATGCACAGGGGTAGATTGTGGGTCGCACATAGGATGGAGGAGTCGCGAGGTCGCAATGGTAGGCGTTCGTGGGGAAAGAGGAGTCGTGGGGTCACAATGGTAGGAGGTCGCGAGGAAAGAGGAGTCGTGAGGTCGCAATGGTAGGAGGTCGCGTGGAAAGAGGAGTCATGAGGTCGTAACGGTAGGAGGTCGCGGGGAAAGGGGAGTCGCATGGTCACAATGGTAGGAGGTTGCGAGGAAGGGGAGTTGCGAGGTTGTAGAGTTGTTGAGTTGTGGAGAAGGGGAGTTGTGAGGTCACAGAGGGAAGGACATCATGGCCGCGGGGCATGCGAATAAGGTTCAGATTGTCTTAGAGGATGCCCTGAATGACTTTAGGGGACCCAGGTCACTTTCAAAAGGATAAAACCTCTGTTTCTTGATCTAATAAGGAGGATCAAGTGTAAGGAGAACTAAAAACATGAGTGAAGGAGCAGGGGAAGGCTAGGGTGATTTATGAGGCACCATTGGGAAGGAGAGCTAAGTAAAGGGCTAAAACCTAGGGCAACAGGTAAGCCGAAGGTCAGGGGATGCAGTTTATGCCATTTGGAAGAAAATAATCATTGCAGGAGGGAGGACCGTTACTTACCAGAGTCAGGTGCGCACGTGAAGTCAGGTCGAAGGGATTTATGCCTTCTGGTGTGACCAACAAAGCTTTTTCAAATGCGACCAGGGTACCCTCCTATTTATAATATCATCGCATGTGTGGAGGTCATGAGGGTCACGAAGGGGTATATTGTGACCTTGCGACTCAAGGGTCACAAAATCGCATGGGTCGCGAAGTCGCATTGGAAGATGCAGATAGGAAATGCGATATTGCGACCTTGCAACCTGGCGACCTTGTGAGTCATGGAGTCGCATGGTCGTGTGGTCACAAAAGTGTCTGGCTGTAACTAAGGTGTCTTTGCAACTTTGCAACTCGGAAGGTCACGGGGTCGAGGGTTGCGTGGAATCTAGGCGGTCGGAAGTGCGACCTTGCGACTTTATGACTGGCAAGTCGCCGAGGTCGCAAGGGTTTTCTTGGTCACTGGTATATGCTATAATCACATTCCGATTATGCGATCTGATCTTATCTCATTCATGAACTTGCGACTTGGTTTAACTTAGCCAAAATTTGGAATTCCTTCATATTTACTGACACTGACGAAATTTCGAGAAGGGCCTAACGGGGCTGAAGCTTAGGCTTGATGTAGGGGGTCCAAAATTTTTATGTTTACAAGGATTTTTGGAGGTGTTGTCGCAATAGCTACAACAATTGGCGATTCCCTGGAAGAACCCAGGATCTCTGATGTTTACGGGCCTCGCTTAAGGGGAATTGAAATAGATATTTGTTGATTGGGTTATGGGTCCCACTGATGGTATTCCAGGTTCTCCTTTCGAACTTGGTCAGTTGTCTTGCTTGTCTGAACATGATCTTTACACATAAAAAAAGGGGCGCTACCTTCTGCTACCTTGGGCCCAAAAGGGAGAACCGAAGTTACAACATGCGTTTTAGAGTATTCCCGGTATAGTGGTCATGGTACTCTGGTGTTGCTCCCCTGCCAATGAGTCTGAACAATACCCTAGCGGAGTCACTACCTAGAAATTGGGAAAATTCCTCCACTGCCAGCAAGCCTGGTCAGTACCTCGGCGGAGTCTTTCCTTCACCTCTTTGCGCAGGAAGCCTTTCTCAGTCCTTTAGCCCTTATTATGAAAGGTGTAGGTGCTCATGAGCACTTATTTTTCCTATGCATAAACACACTTATTTTAATGGAGGATTAAAACCTGGGCGAATGAGGGATCCTGACTTATTTGACTTGCAAAGTGGCTGTTTCTGGTTTACAGAGTCCTTATTGTTTTCACAGGATATGTGTATACTCATTGCTGGTTTCTTCGGCTCCTCTTTTGTCCCTAAGACTGCAGGTGAGCTAGAATGGATTCAAGAATTTAGATCATGCAAGAAACGTGGATAGACCAACGTGGGTGAGAATGAGGACCTGCGCATGCCATCACGTTCCCCGTCGTTACCAAATATTTTGTATTATACTCTTGTCGTACTTAAACTTTGGTCCATTAACAGATCCGGAGAGCGTTTGAGGGACCTAAAGTGTAGGGCCGTTTTAACTATGACCTGCCATCTCTACTTTATTCTAGAAAAACAACAAACAACCGTTAAATTAGTGATTGAAACTAAATGGTGGTAAATGACAACTATCTATGAAAGCAATGGTAAACTATAGTACAAGGTGGGACTTAGCAAATTTGGGGTTGCTAGGTGAAGTAATGTTTAAGGTCGTGTCCATTCACTGGAAGGGGTTCCACCCATCCTCCCAGGGTTTGTAATTTGAAAGTGTGATGACCAAATTTTTTTACAATTTGGAATGGGCCTATCCACAAGACTTGAAATTTTACATGTTTGCCTTTGTCTTCATGAGCCCGATCACATTTGAGCACTAGGTCCCCTACCTCAAATGTGTGGGACCCTGCGGATTTCCCATTAAACCATCTTTTGATCTGGGCTTGGTGAATGGCAAACTTCTCCTTAGTTTTGAACCTTTCTTCCTCTAGTTTCATCAGGGTATCAGTCCGACTTTGTATAGATGGGCAAGGGGTGCCTCGTGGCTCTTGGGCTAGCCTAAGGGCAGGGAGATACAGATTGGGGTGCAAGATGGCTTCTTTCCCGTAGACCAGGAAGTACGACGATGTGCTTATTAAGGTTTTGGGAGTGACCCGGTCAGCCCAAAGAGCGTTACTAAGGGCATTATGCCAATTCCTCTGCTGCGAAAGTAGGGTTTTTTTGATGATGCGAATGAGGTTCTTGTTGGTTGATTCTTCCAAGACGTTCCCTTGAGGGTAGTCATTAGCTGAATGTTTTAACACTATGCTATTTTCTAGAGCGAAATTATATAATTTCAAAGATGAAAAGTAAGTAGCATTATAAAAAACAAGGGAGTTTGGAACGCCGAACCTGGTGATGATGTGCTGCTTAATAAAAGATATGACCTCATCGTTGTTAACCTTTTGAAGTGGGATTTCCTCTACCCATCGAGTGAAGTAGTTGGTGGCCGTGAGTATGTACCTATGCTGTTTTGACGAGTGAGGGATGATCTCACCTATGACGTCCAGACCCCATTATTGGAAAGTTGCTCGACTGCTATGGGTTGTAAGGGGGCGGATGACCTTTCCTGCCTGCCAGCATGCTTTTGGCAAATCGAACACTTCTGTACATAGTCATGAGCATCTTTGAATAGAGTGGGCCAATAGAAACCTACCCGCATAACCTTATGCGTCGTGCAGTCGCCCGCGTAATGACCTCCCGCCGATCCGTCATGTAGATCTTTGAGCACTCGTTGTGCTTTGTCATATTCTAGACATCTTAGGAACACACCAAGGTGATGCTTCTTGAAGAGGTTCCCCTGGACCATATGATATGAGGCTACTTTTAGTCTGTTGGCTCTTCTCTGTTTAGCGGACATTGTTTCGGGAAAAGACCCCTGTGTTAGGTATTTCTTTAAATCAACATACCATGATGGGGAGTCATGTGAGCTGATGAGTTCATTGCGGTACATTTCGATTTCATGCTCGCATCCTTCTGTTTCTTGGGCCAATCGGTCAGATTTCGTTCCCTACAGATACGTGGCCTTGGCGGCCAGTTTACAAAGACCTTGCCCTGTTACAGTGTGAGAGGGCTTAAATTCTAAGTCGTATTCCTAGAGGGATGTTATCCAGTTGGCCCTTCTCTCCCCCAACTCTTGTTGTACGAAGAGGGATCTAACAACGGGATGGGGGACCATTACGGTGACATGATTGTTTAGGATGTAAGGGCTGAAGTGTTTCACCACTTTGTAGAAAACATAAGCCTACTTATCGATGTACGGGTAATTCATCTCTACCCCTTGGAGTCCTGTACTCATGAAAGATATAGGACGGTCGTCATGATCACAGTCCTTTTGAGTGAGGACTGTGACCAGTGACGAATATGAAGCGAAAGTGTATAAGATAAAATCTTTGTGGAAATCAGGGCTTGAGAGTGAAGGTGCCTCCGTGATTGCTGCCTTAATTTGATCAAAGGATTCCTTTTCTTCATGGTACCATTTGAAAACTATATCTTTTTTTTATCATGTTTTGTAGAGGTTTGGAAATTTGTGCAAAATCTAAAATAAACTTGCGCATGAAATTGATTTTACTGAGGAAATATTGCATACCTTTCTTGGTGCTTGGTTAAGGGACTTGTGCTATGGATTTTACATGGTTAGGGTCAATGGTGATCCCTTTATTGGTGATGATGTGGCCCAACAGATTACCTTCCGAAACTGCAAATATGCTCTTCTTATGGTTGAGAGAGATCCCATATTTCCGACATCTTTGAAAAATATGTTTCAAATGCTGGAGATGATCACTTCTTTTTTTTCGAAAAAACGGTGACATCATCCAGGTAGACCACCACACTCTGCCCCATTAACCCCCAAAAAGCAACATCCATAGCCCTTTGGAAAGTTGCCCCAGCGTTTATTAGTCCGAACGACATGTGACGAAAAGCGAATGTTCCACACCTCGTTTGAAATGTTGTCTTAATCCTGTCAGGTTCTGACACCAGGACCTAAGTGTAACCAGAGAACCCATCTAGTAGAGAAAAGAGCTTGAAACCTGAGACAATTTGAAGGATCTGCTCCATGGATGGAATAGGCTAGTTATCTTTTTCCGACGCTCGATTAAGGTTCCAAAAATTGACGTAAAGGCGTATTTCTCCAGATACCTAGGTCGAGTGTCTGAACTTAAAAATAATGCGGGCATCCAACAATTTCTTTAACTCCTTTTGTATGATGGGTTCTAAGGCAGGATGCACCTTCCTTAGTTTCTGCTGAAATGGTTTGACCCCCTCTCTAGTAGGAATAACATGCTGAATAATCCAAGTATCATATGCTTTCAGGTCATCGTACATCCAAGCAAAGACATCTCGGTGCTTTCGAAACAAACTGATGAAAGCTTGTTTTTCCTCTGGGGTGCATTCTGTTCCCAGATTAACATATTTGGGGTCACACTCAGTTTCGAGATTGATTTTCTCATGTAAGAGGGTGGAACTATGCATCTTAGCATTTGGCGAACCTCTGAAGCGATTCTGAAGGTCAAACAATTTTTCCAATGACACGACCCCTTTCGTTAAGGTATTTCCCTTCTGGGAATCCACTTCATCTTGTAATTTTTTTTCATGTTCCTCTTCATTGATAGCCACGTCTTTGAATACTTCCGCATTTGCCATGAATTCCAAAATTTGTTGGTCATCATTGAACATGCGCAAGTTAGTTACGTTATCCGATACTACTCATTTATACAAAATTTCAATAGAAAAATCATCTCTAAGGGGTGTGAACCTAGCTGCGGCATTAGTTAGAGTATCAGAAGCAACATTGTTAAACCTAGGAACAAACATCATATTGAAAGCTTTAAAAGAATTTATGAGATGCCATACCTCTTGTTGGTAGTTCTTTAGATATAAGGAAAAACAATGGATCCTATTGCGTACTTGTCTCGTGATGATTACCGAATCCCCAATGACTTTCAGGCAGTCTGTTTTTAAGTCAATGGCCTTTTTTAGGCTGAGCACCAATGCCTTATATTCAACAATGTTGTTGGTACATTGGAATTCTAACCTGCAAGAGATCACAAATCTCTCTCCTTTGGGATTTAGCAGGACGCATCCAGCCCCTGCTCCATCCTGGGTTTTTGAACCATCATAGTACAACATCCATGTCTCTGTGTTGGGAAAGGGTAAACCTTACGTATGCAAGTTTAAAGAGAAAATTACATCATCACAGCTTGGGGTTTGCGTGGGGGTTTCAATCTGGGTATCCGAGGAAACGGTTGAGGTCTGAGGCTGATATCACCTGAATGAAGATTCGAGGAGGCATACTCATAGATATTGTTGTGCATAAATGATTGGTTCATTAGAGCTTTCAAGGTCGGAAACAATATTTTTCATACAAGGTTCACTATTTACCCTGATCTGGTTATTTGTTCCTTTCTAAGGCAGCCATAAGTGAGACCAATCGGTGGCAAAGTAGCCCTGCAACTTGCAAGACCAATCTTTGCTGAGAAGAAGACCATAAGCTTCCGGGATGTCTACGTTGATTATGTCAATGCATTGGTGCACTTGGGAATAAGAGGATAACTGAATGATGACATTATTTAATTCTCCAACGGCTGGGACTTGAGATCTGTCAAGTTGGATAATTTTGGCATCAGTTTTCTCTGGTTGAACATTCAGTTTCTTGCATACCGACCAGGGCATAACATTGGTTGACACACCAGAGTCGATGAGGCATTTGTGGATGTCGAAATTAAACATTTCAAAGGTTAAGAGGAATGGGGGAGTTGAGCCTCTCGAGTTGGTGTTGGCGGCGTTAACTATAGCTTGGAGGTCGACTACAGTTGGGGATCGACCTACAAGATTTCCCTTGCTCAAAGCGGTGGGTTTAACAAGGTCAAGGGAGAAAGTGAAGGCTTTGGCTATGAGTTCCCACTGAGTCGTCAATTTGCACAACTCGAATAATGAGATGTTAGCTCACATCTTCTTTAAATCTTCAATGATATTGTAATCTAATTCGGCGAGCAAGATTCTGGTGTTACACGTGGCATAGCCGTGATAGTCTTAGTAGTAAACCCTTTAAATGCATCATTAGGTGTGGAGGGGTTCCTTTTCACGTTGGTAGGTGATTTGGTCGGGTATAAATCATCCATTCCTCTGGGTGAGGGGACAAATGTTTGATTGGTATCGGTCGGGGGAAAGATCCTACGCAACAAAGCTTTCTTCTTTTCTTCTAAGGAAGAGTTTGCTACTGCACCTTTACTCCCGAGATTGTAACTTTTGGGGGGTTTTTGCGGAGCCTCTCTGACACAGGTTTCTTGTGTAGTGCACACATCTCCTTCTCAGAGGATCTCGAGAGTTAGCACAATGGAGGGGGAGTCCTCACCAAGGGGGGAATCATCTTCTCCTGATTCGTTTGTTTCTTCCTCTACTTCACCGACGGTCTGGTATTCTAATAATTGGGTGACAACGACGGTCATATTATGTAACCATTGCGGGTAGGTTTTTTTCGGAGTGTGAAGCCTGATGGAAAGTGCAGAAGTTATCTTTGCCTAATTCTTCTATGTTGAAGTTAGGACTAGGGTTTTGCGAAACTTTAGGGAGAAAATTATTGGTTTTCTAGAAAAAGGGCTTAGTGGCTTTGAACCCTCTCGAAGCATCATTGGTTCTTTGCTTTAGCTCAAACACTTAGTTGGTTAGTCTTTTAGCGATTTGGTTAGTACTTCAAAATCAAAAGGATATTTGTCTTTATCGACTGTTTTACTTGAGGAAGCCTGGTTGCTCTTACCGGAGGACTTTGGATCCTCTCGCGACTTGTGTTCCAGGGCGCCAATTGAAAGAATATCCTTTTCGACCTTGAGTTCCGTGGAAAAATTCTATACGAGAGTGAGCTTTGCTTCGCGCTTAACAAAAACGACAATGTCCCGCGGCAGGGCCCTTGTGTAGTACTCAATCGTGATGGAATCATCAAGGGCTACATCCATGGGGAACTTGTTTAAAATGGTGGTGACACGTTGATTAAAATCCTTTACCTTCTCCTTCTTATTGCTTTTCAGAGTGATGAACTCGATGAGGAGCATGGAAGGTGTCTTATCATATGAAAACTTGTTCAGAAAGGATTTCCAAAA
Source organism: Pinus taeda (assembly GCA_000404065.3). Lineage (NCBI taxonomy): Eukaryota > Viridiplantae > Streptophyta > Pinopsida > Pinales > Pinaceae > Pinus > Pinus taeda. The sequence continues at coordinate 38,123 of APFE031074762.1, forward strand.
CTCGTCCCACGTTTGGATGGAGGAGACAGGTAGCTATCGATACCAAGTGGCCTCTTTATTTTCAAGGGTATGCAGGAATAAGTGGCATGCTATGTCGTCATACTGGACCTTCATCATTTGCAAAGCTAAATAGAAAATTGCTAATGTGGTCATTAGCTGAGGTCCCTTTCTTCGGGTTGAATTTTGGGAGGTGTTTCTCAGAATGTCTAGGCATATCATGGAGGAGGCCCCTAAGGTTTAAAGGGGATTGCACATCCAAGCCAGTGGTGGGGGACAATGGTTTTGTTCTAGGGTTGAAAAGGAGGTAGCGATCATTGCCTTCTGATTCACTGTTCATACCTGACCTGCTGCTGGTGCAAGGGGGGCGTCTGGCTTCTCTTCTCGGTACTCTGAGATGTCCTAGATCTCTCGTGTTTCTCACGTTCCAATTGTCTTTTAGGTTCCTAAGGAGACGTTGGTTGTTGTAAAAGTTTATTCGGTCTCTAAGGTAGTTCCCAACCTCTTGTCCCAAGATCCCATGAGTGCCCTCGGTGAGAGGTTGATCATTGGCAGGGGTTTCCTCAGTGATTCGTCGATTGTTCCCGCGCACTTCCCTTCTAAAGGTAAAGGTATTCTTAGGCTCCCCCTCTTCATCTTTAGGCTGGCTTTCCAACCCTTTGATAGATAGTCTTTCGACGGTGTCTGCATAATCATCCAAGTCTAAGCTAATTAACTGCGATACAGAGTTAACTAGGATGCCCTGATGCGTATGCTGAAGGTTGGAGGTGCGAGAGTTGGCTAGGGAGTTAGTAGTAGGGATAAATCTTAAACCTCTAGTGAATTGGCGTGTGATAGGGTGCAAAGCCCTGAGTTGTTCATTAGTGAATTCGTACATGGGAAGTTCCTCCCTTCCAAGGGTGTCTTCAAGAAGGGGAATAGGAGCTTCTTCCTAGAGTGATTTTGTGAAGGGTGGCCCCAACAGAGGGTTATACCATACCTCAGGGGGTGTGGGAGGCCACTGTTTATTACTTCCTTAATGGGAAGTCTCTCTGTGAGGAGGGATTTTAGTGCTTGCAATGGCCCTCCTTCTAGCGCCAAATCTGTTGATGGGCTGGAATTTATCACCAACAGTCAAGGGGATATCTACAGGTAGGTTCCCAACTAGAGCCTCCACCAAGTGTGTTGGAGATCCCTTCCGGTATGTAGGCAGTGCTGCCGCTCAATTTTGTAGAGCTAGCTTTGGATAGAGGTGTGATATAAACTTAGTAGAAGGTATGATTTTTAAGAAACTGTTGATGCCCCGAAAATCATTGTATCAACATTGGGGGATAACCACCTGGTCCAGACCTTAATACAGCTCCTTTTCCGTTTGGGATGGTGGCTCCGACTGGATATAATGGGACCAGTTTCCCAATAATGAATAAAAGGGGTGGATGAGCGATTGGTTATCTAATCTAATGATAGGTGAATAACTTAATCTATCAGCAAGAATAAAAGAACTAATACTAATCCCGGGAACAATTATTCTTTGGAAATGTAGCGTTCGATGATCTTTGTCTATCGACAGGCATATAGATGACTCTATCAAATAAACATAGATATTTATTCATTCAAAGATTACTTCATTTAAATAGCTAAACAAAGTGATGAACACAATATTGCTACACTTATCATTTATATCATCGATGCATACATGATTAGAAGAAAAGCACACTGTAAACATCCAATAGTGGAATGAATAAAGGATGCTGTTAAAACACACACACACACACACCACACACACACACATATATATAATATATATTATATATATATATATATATATATATATATATATATATATATATATATAAATATAATATATATATATATATATATATATATATATCCGATAATAGCAAGAGCGATCAAATGACAATTCATATAAAAAGAATGAGTTCAGACATAGATAATAGTACGATATGAGCTGCTAATCAATCCCAATATCAATCGCTATTTGAAATTCTTTCTCCAACGCAGAAATACTTTCAAACAAAGACAGTAGTGCACATTTGCATAAAAGATTCTTTGTCAAAATCAGAATGATTGGTCCAGTTTTATAAAAGAATATCCCTGAAGCACAATAGTGCAACTTCAGGTTTTAAGTCATATACAAAATTTTACGACCCTTTCTAAATACATGAAAGGGTCTATAAATACTAAACTAAGCTAAATATCTATGAAACTGAAATCCTACTTAATTGGTATCAATTGATGTTAAATATCTCCTTCACAGCGATTTGGCAGTCGACGACATGAATCATCATTCAGGCTATTTGCCTTTAAACCTGAGCTGACTTATCGCAAGCATTGGCTCCACTTCATGTGGTCTGTTGAGGCGAGAATTGAGTTAGGTGGCATAGGTGGCATCCTGAATATCGGGAATGATATACCCGATTTCATCTGTAAGGCATTTGAGGGCGGCTCTCTGGTTGTGCGGTTTGACTAAAAAGAACCAATAGGCGTCCCATGTCAAAATGTTAATTCCTGTGATTAATCTTCTATTTTTCTCTAGTTCTGGCTAACATGACTGCTCCAATGTTTTAGCTACTGCCAATTTACCTGGAGTACATTGAGAGATCATGTTAGACAAGTAAAGAGTATTATTAACCAATTCAACCAAATTACTAGTGGTTGATTTGCATCTTGAAATTGCTCTTTCTGCCTTCATTAACTGAGACTGCTATTCTGTAAATAATATCTCTTTATGCGATTCTAAAATCCTTGGTAAATTAGCCGCCTATCCCTGATCGGTATCTTGCTATTCAAGAAAATTGGTTAATGTTTCTTCGGCTTGATCCAAGTCTTTTCTAGCATTTTCCGATTTCTCACTTATTGATGTCGTTAAATCGCATAATGGTTCCGCCCAGGCGATTTGTTGACATAAAAGATTTATCTGATTTATCAATCCCTTGTTTATCTGTAATGCCTCTACTTTGAATTCATCTATCTGTGGAAGTTTCTTTGTTGTTTCTAGCTGGGCTGATAGTTGAGCAATCTGGTCATATTTTGACTTCAGCATTTGTTCATTTGATGCTTTTAGTTGCGCCAATGCTTCATATACCTCCTTTTGCTTTTGAACTGCGCTGTCATCAATCCTCTGTTTCCCTTCCTGCAATTGTTTAGTCAATTGGTTATTTATTTGTTGTTGTATTACCAATTGCTGTTCTGCCTGCTCCGCCTTTTGCTGTGCTTCTGATATTTGCGCTTGTAGTGAAAAGGTCTCTTGGTCTTTTGTTTTCAATAAACTGCTCACCTCTGATGCCTTGTCTATTGTCGCCGCCGAATAGGCTCCAGCATATTGTGATAGTTTTGTTAAATCATCAGAGGGGTCAAATTCCTCTTTCCAAAGCACATTGCCCGTCACTATTTTTTCTGGGAACAAGGAAGGTTGATCAGTCCTTCTCCTCTTCCTCTGTCATTTCACCACAGCTTTATGTCTTGGGCTATAGAAGACATCTAAGGGAGGAATTTATTCTATCTACAAAATAACCTGGTCGGAAGGATCCTTTGGGATTATCTCTACTTCTTTCGAACTGGGTAGGTCGTTGGTTTTACCTGAAACCTGCTTTGAAGTTGCCTCCTCTGTATTGAACTCTTTTGATGTCTCGTCATCTTTAGAGCACTCAAGATTACCGATAATTGAATTGAATTGCTGCCATTCCTGGAGCGATTTTGGGTCAATTTCAGTGTTTTCATTCACATTAATACTGCTCTGTTCCTGCTCTTTCGCCTGGGTCTCCTCTTGTTTTTTCATATGCACTTCTTCCTGTTGCTTTGATGTAACAGGAGGTTCTTTAATAAGTCGCTGCTCAGGCTCACTTATTCTGTTGTTGGGGTTGTCGCTAACAGATCTAGAGGCAGAGTTTGCAACCTCTGTTCTCTAAGTCTGTCGAATTCAACTAATCCTTCATCTTTGTATTCGATTATAGCCAGCAATTTAACTTGGTACATTGACTCGGCTGATGAGAACAAGTCATCAAACTTATCTTCTTTATGCTCAAACTTGGTCAATTTGGCCTGTTCGAGTGCATTATAGGCGACTTTGCGTGGATCAAATCGCCTACTAGGGAGAGTTGCTAGAGTTAATGCCTTCATTTTTTCAGATTCTTTCTCTGCATGTTTGAAATCATGTAGAGTGTAGATACCAAATCTCAGGGGAAAAGAGGGCCAGACCTGCTTCTTATTCTTTTTAAGAGTTTGTGTAACTCCTTCGGAGATAATTTGATAGGCTATCTCCCTGGCCAGCAGTTTATCAGGTATGTACAAAGGAAGAATGTGAGGTTTGGCTTGACTGCCAAAAATTATGATATAAGTAAACTTTTCCTCCCCGAACCAACTTCCTATTGATGTCAAATCAATCCCTGCTTGGTAGGAAATCTTAGGGGCAGGCTTATTAAAGATAGAATGATGAATGGGCAACATAAAGCCGTTGTAGATTTGGTATAAATGGTGCTTGTAGTAAGTTTTCCACAATTTCTGATGGTATATGTGAATGGGCGTGGGGTCTTGCGAAGTCCACCTCCATCCGAGCACAGGAAATTCAGATTTAAAACACAGGATGTCTAGCACATAAGCACTATAGTAGAATGGGGGAATAATCCTTTCAGTGACACGGGATTTGGTTCTAAAATCAAGAACTGTGGTTACTAGCTTATCAGACAGTATAGTTTCCCAATCCATTATTTCACCATTACATGCCGCTTCCATCAAGGGAACCATTTCTATAGTAAAATTAGCGGAGTCATGCAACCCCCACAACCTACACATCATTATCCCAGCATAGCAATAAGGAGAGCACAGAGAATTGACTGAGTACTTACCCGAAGATTCATGCTTGTGTTTTGCTGGATTTTGCCTCCATTCTCGAATGGGTTCAGATTCAGTCTCGTTCTCATCTCAGAATTTCTCCAGAAATACCGTGTTGTACTTCTTCTCTGGTTCAGGCAAATGATACATTTGCCTCAAATCATCAGCTTGAAATGAACCGAAGATTCTCCCATCTCTGGTACTAAAGGTTATGTCTGTGATTGGGATTTCCTGAATTTCCCATCTCACTACATCCGTATATGGGAGAATTTGTTCCCGAGCTGCTATCCGATGAAGGAAAGAGTTGGCTAAGTCCTTTAGAGTAGCATCAGATTTTTGAGTGCTATCTGCTGAGGCTTGTACTACTGTATTCTCTGGTTCTTTGGCCTCAATCAAATTATAGGTACTTTGCCAAGTAGTTTTGACGAGTCCTAGACATGTAGTATCCGATATCAATCCTTTCTTTTTAGTTCCCGGATCAGAGATGGGTTGTCCTGTGGCCGGTGAAGCGGAAGCGATTGCAGTTTTCTTATACTTCTTCCCCATTCTGCTTGAATTCGTTACTTCGGAAGAGTTCTGCATAGGAGTGAAAATGAACGTAATACAAAAAATTGATAGCGCAAAGCCGAATATGAGCGAGATATATATCGATCAATGGATGACGAATGATTAACTTAAGGTGGCCTCGGATACAATCTGTGAAAAGATTATTAGGCTTACTGTTTCATTAAATGGCCGTTAAGACCTGTCAATCCTTTAAATGCCCATCATTTTGATTATTTGCCGAATGATTTGTTTAAGCGTGCCTTGGATGTTTGGGTAGTTGAGCGCAGATGAATGGCTATTCAGAAGATAAGGCTTTTAATACAAATTAATCGTAAAAACTCTGCTTTAAGATTTTTTGAAATTCGCGCTTTTGGCCTTATCGCAATCGAGCGTTGGGGAAATCTTAAATCGTTACATTGGTTGCATTTGGAATCCCTGATCGCCTATAGCGATATCGCATCGCGTCGGGAGTATTAACTGGGCACTTTGAAAGCATGCATGGTAAATCGCCGATCGCCGATAGCGATATCGCATCGCATCGGAGCGAAAAGGAATTTTATTGTGCCAACTTATTATTGCCGATATCCGATAGCCTATTGCACGTTGTCGCGTCGGAGAAAACCAATGGGTCTTTAAATTATGCCTCCTTTGTCATTGCGATATGTGATCGCTTTATCGCAATGATAAAATATTAATCATATATATATATATATATATTATATATAATAATATATATATTATATATAATATATATATATCATTATATATATTATATATATATAATATATATATATTATATAAAGACCTTTAATTGGTTTATCAAAAAGGTTTAGTAATGTTTTTTATTTTGTTTTCGGACACTTTTGAGTAACACTAAGTTGATACCAATTAAAATTAGAAAGGGACCCATTTCACATTATAGTTTTGAGAATATTAATGATATGAAATGGGGGGTTGTTGTAGGTCACAACAATTGGCGATTCGCTGGAAGAAACAGTTATCTCTGAAAAGTATGGAAATACTTAAACTTTTTCAAAATAGATATTTCATCAAAGGGGAAAATTCTAATATAACTAGGTATATATGCATTCCAAATAAAATGAAACTATCTTTGCTAATTCCCTCTCTTGTTTAAAATTAGATACATTCTAAATTTTAAATTGGCCTTCTATTGTTTGTTAATGATAAAACAGAAAACCTTTCCAAATCAGCTTTTAGAATTAACTCCTTTGTCATAGGTAGAGCCTCTGCTGCTAGCAAACGTTCATAGTTTCGACACGGATACCTTTTAACCATGTTATTGTCCATTGTCCCATTCATCTCAGAGTATGATTAACAAAATGAATTCAAAACATGCTTTTCACATTTTGCATTTCTTTTCTACTTTTCTGTTATTTTGTAAGATAAAAAGCCATTGTCCTGGTTTGGTGGCCAGCTGAGTGACAATGCCATTCACTGGTAGTAATTTAACCGAACAAGCTGGCTCGTGATGCGACCCCTTGTCTTATAATTAAAGCGATTACCCTGTTTTGGTATGCAGTATTGGTAATGTCGGTTTAAACTATTTCCCTATGAACATGGTAAGCAGGCTTGTAATAAGACCTCTTATCCTTTATATCTAATATTTTTAGAATTACACTCTGAGTAATCACAAGCTTTGGTGAGTGGGATGGACAATTTTCTCCTTAAGAGTAAATGGATGACAAGGTAAGAGTTGAAGATGCTGAAATTGGATTAGTCCCTATTTTGATATTGATAACCTTCTTAAGACCAATTTGAAAACATAAAATGATTTACAATATTTCTAAACTTTGAGAGGCGTTCACAAAAATTGAAGTGTGGTTCCAGAATGCAATTATATCTAATTTCCTAGAAATTATCCCTTTTGTTTAAGACTTCTATTATTTTAAAAGTAAATATCACACTACTTGTTTTGAGCAACTCTTAAGTACAGCAAAGGTCAATGGAAGACACCCCACAACTTTATTTTCTAATGCTCCTACAAACTACAAAATTCTATTAAAAGGAGAAGGGGTTACCTCCTCAATTGAAGAATTTCTTTAAGATAAGGCCATTAACAGGGAGAGAATCTCTCAAATCTGATAAATATTGTAATATGAAGGTTGAATGACCTATCGTTTCACAGATCTAAAATGGCCCGAGCCACATCTTCTGAAACTTGGTGTGTTTTCCCTTATCTTCATGGGCTTTTTCCCATTTGAGAACTAAATCACCGACTTGAAATTGTTTTGAACCGGATGAGATTGAATCAAAGGATGACTTGATGATTTGCTGATGTTTCGTATGAATAATCTTGGCTTTTTCTCTTTCTTCTTCCAATTTTAGAATTTGGTCATGTCTAAGTTGTATAGGAGAAGAAGGGCTTTCTTCAATAAATTGAACTAGGCCTAGAGAAGGAAGGACAAGATTTGTTGGAAGCACTGCTTCTTTTCCATACACAAGATTAAACGAGGAAGAACCTATGGAAGCCTTTTGTGTTATCCTATCAAACCATAATGCAAATATTAAGGATTTGTGCCAATTTTTATGATTTTGTTCGATAGTTCGCTTAATAATTTTAATCAGATTTTTATTTGTAGATTCTGCTAAACCATTACCCTGGGGATAATAATTAGCAGAATATTTCAGTTTAAATCCTCTTTTAATAGCGAAGTCAAACATAGCATTGCCTGAGAAGTAAGATGCATTATCAAAAACAAGAGCATTTGGGACACCAAACCTGGTAATGATGAATTGGTCTATGAATTCAATAATTGCTTCAGAATTTGTTGTCTTTAAA
>APFE031074762.1:57261-107526 GCA_000404065.3 Pinus taeda
TGGCTTATCATCGGTAGGGATTTTGTTCAAGAGTTTGTTAAATCGGGAGTTAAACTCCTTAATCGGTTCTCTTGACTCGATCCTTAGATTGGAAAGGTCATTGATGAGTGTAGCCAAGGATCTATCATCACCATATTTGGTAAGAAACCGTTCCTGAAAGACATTCCAACTGGTGATGGATCCAGAGGGAAAGGAAAAATACCAAGACCCTGCTGATCCTTGTAATGTGTAAGGGAACAATCTAACTACAACATCTTCTTCTGTTACTCCCTTCAAATTAACTCACAACATGAAATTATTTATGTGTTCCTCAGCTAATGTTCCAGCATCTGGATTGAATTTTGGTAACCATTTCTCTGGATAATCAGGTAACGGATGTAAAGGCGCAGGCATAGTGACTGCACCAGGACTTCTCCATGGTGTTTGAGCCATTTTGGGAGTACCAACGATTGCCTGTGGTGTTCTAGGTGATTGGAGAGGAGGTGGAAATGAAGACTGAAAAGATTGTGATGTTGGAGGTGAAGTCCCTTGGTGAACAATAATATGTAATGGTGAAGTGGGTGTTTGACTCCGCACTGGTGATGATGAGATGGAAGATGATGAAGAAAAGGTTTCACTACCAGAACCTTCAATGTTCTTTTTAATCCTTTTCCTTTGGGGTAAAGGCAACTCAGGTGGTTCAATGCCGAGTTTTTCGCTTTGAAGTCTGGTAAGGTGACGAGGTAAGCGGAATTGCGAAGTCTGACTGCCTTGTGATACTTTAGATCTAGGAGGTGAAATTGAGAAGCCTTGAATTTTCTGGATGATAGAATGAACTTCAGGGGACTCTGTGCTTAAATGCTCTGAAGTATAATGAGGTTGAGCAGTAGTAGTTGATCCTTCCTCTTCTCATCTGGATACTAATATTTCAAAGTGCAAACGAGAGGTCCGAGGAGAGGTGGAGGTTGATTTACTCTGTGAATGGTCTGTAGGTTTTGACTTACTCGCCATTCATAGTGGATGGCCCTCCTTCTAGCGCCAAAAATGTTGATGCCCCGAAAATCGTTGTATCAACGTTGGGGGATAAGCACTCGGTCCGGACCTTAATACAACTCCTTTTCCATTTGGGATGGTGGCTCCGACTGGATATAATGGGACCAGTTTCCCAATAATGAATAAAAGAGGTGGATGTGCGATTGGTTATCTAATCTAATGATAGGTGAATAACTTAATCTATCAGCAAGAATAAAGGAACTAATACTAATCCCGGGAACAATTATTCTTTGGAAATGTAGCGTTTGATGATCTTTGTCTATCGACAGGCATATAGATGACTCTATCAAATAAACATAGATATTTATTCATTCAAGGATTACTTCATTTAAATAGTTAAACAAAGCGATTAACACAATATTGCTAAACTTATCATTTATATCATCGATGCATACATGATTAGAAGAAAAACACACTGTACACATCCAATAGTGGAATGAATAAAGAATGTTGTTAAAACACATGTATATATCCGATAATAGCAAGAGCGATCAAATGAATATTCATATAAAAAGAATGAGTTCAGACATAGATAATAGTACCATATGAGCTGCTAATCAATCCCAATATCAATCGCTATTTGAAATTCTTCCTCCAACGCAGAAATACTTTCAAACAAAAACAATAGTGCACAATTGAATAAAAGCTTCTTTGTCAAAATCAGAATGATTGGTCCAGTTTTATAAAAGAATATCCCTGAAGTACAATAGTGCAACTTCAGGTTTTAAGTCATATACAAAACTTTACGACCCTTTCTAAATACATGAAAGAGTCTATAAATACTAAACTAAGCTAAATATCTATGAAACTGAAATCCTACTTAATTGGTATCAATTGATGTTAAATATCTCCTTCACAGTGATTTGGCAGTCGGTGGCATGAATCATCATTCAGGTTGTTTTCCTTTAAACCTGAGCTGACTTATCACAAGCATTAGCTCCACTTCGGGTGGTTTGTTGAGGTGAGAATTGAGTTGGGCGGCATAGGTGGCATCCTGAATATCAGGAATGATATACCCGATTTCATCTGTAAGGCATTTGAGGGCAGCTCTCTGGCTGTGCGGTTTGACTAAAAAGAACCAATAGGTGTCCCATGTCAAACTGTTAATTCCTGCGATTAATCTTCTATTTTTCTCTAGTTTTGGATAACATGACTGCTCCAATGTTTTAGCTGCTGTCAATTTACCTAGAGTACACTGAGAGATCATGTTAGACAAGTAAAGAGTATTATTAACCAATTCAACCAAATTACTAGTGGTTGATTTGCATCTTGAAATTGCTCTTTCTGCCTTCATTAACTGAGACTGACATTTTGTAAATAATATCTCTTTATGCGATTCTAAAATCCTTGGTAAATCAGCCGCCTGTCCCTGATCGGTATCTTGCCATTCAAGAAAATTGGTTAATGTTTCTTCGGCTTGATCCAAGTCTGTTCTAGCTTTTTCCGATTTCTCACTTATTGATGTCGTTAAATCGCATAATGGTTCCGCCTGGGCGATTTGTTGACATAAAATCTTTATTTGATTTATCAATCCCTTGTTTATCTGTAATGCCTCTACTTTGAATTCATCTATCTGTGGAAGTTTCTTTGTTGTTTCTAGCTGGGCTGATAGTTGAGAAATCTGCTCATCTTTTGACTTCATCATTTGTTCATTTGATGCTTTTAGTTGCGCCAATGCTTCATATAGCTCCTTCTTCTTTTGAACTGCACTGTCATCAATCCTCTGTTTCTCTTCCTACAATTGTTTAGTCAATTGGTTATTTATTTGTTGTTGTATTACCAATTGCTGTTCTGCCTGCTCCGCCTTTTGCTGTGCTTCTGATATTTGCGCTTGTAGTGAAAATATCTCCTGGTCTTTTGTTTTCAATAAACTGCTCACCTCTGATGCCTTGTCTATTCTCGCCGCCGAATAGGCTCCAGCATATTGTGATAATTTTGTTAAATCATTAGAGGGGTCAAATTCCTCTTTCCAAAGCACATTTCCCGTCACTGTTTGTTCTGGGAACAGGGAAGGTTGATCAGTCCTTCTCCTCTTCCTCTTTCGTTTCACCACAGCTTTATGTCTTGGGCTATAGAAGACATCTAAGGGAGGAATTTCTTCTATCTGCAAAATAACCTGGTCGGAAGGATCCTTTGAGATTATCTCTACTTCTTTCGAACTGGATAGGTCGTTGGTTTTACCTGAAACCTGCTTTGAAGTTGTGTCCTGTGTATTGACCTCTTTTGATGTCTCGTCATATTTAGAGCACTCAAGATTACCAATAATTGAATTGAATTGCTGCCATTCCTGGAGAAATTTCGGGTCAATTTCAGTGTTTTCATTCACATTAATACTGCTATGTTCCTGCTCTTTCGCCTGGGTCTCCTCTTGTTTTTTCATATGCACTTCTTCCTGTTGCTTTGATGTAACAGGAGGTTCTTTAATAAGTCGCTGCTCAGGCTCGCTTGATTCTGTTGTTGGGGTTGTCGCTAATAGATCTAGAGGCAGAGTTTGCAACCTTTGTTCTCTAAGTCTGTTGAATTCAACTAATCCTTCATCTTTGTATTCGATTATAGCCAACGATTTAACTTGGTACATTGACTCGGCCGATGAGAACAAGTCATCAAACTTATCTTCTTTATGCTCAAACTTGGTCAATTTGGCCTGTTCAAGTGCATTATAGGCGACTTTGCGTGGATCAAATCGCCTACTAGGGAGAGTTGCTAGAGTTAATGCCTTTATTTTTTCAGATTCTTTCTCTGCATGTTTGAAATCATGTAGAGTGTAGATACCACATCTCAGGGGAAAAGAGGGCCAGACCTGCTTCTTATTCTTTTTAAGAGTTTGTGTAACTCCTTCGGAGATAATCTGATAGACTATCTCCCTGGCCAGCAGTTTATCAGGTATGTACAAAGGAAGAACGTGAGGTTTGGCTTGACTGCCAAAAATTATGATATAAGTAAACTTTTCCTCCCCGAACCAACTTCCTATTGATGTCAAATCAATCCCTGCTTGGTAGGAAATCTTAGGGGCAGGCTTATTAAAGATAGAATGATGAATGGGCAACATAAAGTCGTTGCATATTTGGTATAAATGGTGCTTGTATTAAGTTTTCCACAATTTCTGATGGTATATGTGAATGGGCGTGGGGTCTTGCGAAGTCCACCTCCATCCGAGCACAGAAAATTTAGATTTAAAACACAGGATGTCTAGCAGATAAGCACTATAGTAGAATGGGGGAATAAGTCTTTTAGTGACGCGGGATTTGGTTCTAAAATCAAGAAATGCGGTTGCTAGCTTATCAGACAGTATAGTTGCCCAATCCATTATTTCACCTTTACATGCCGCTTCCATCAAGGGAACCATTTCTATAGTAAAATTAGCGGAATCATGCAACCCCCACAACCTACACATCATTATCCCAGCATAGCAATAAGGAGAGCACAGAGAATCAAAAGAGTACTTACTCGAAGATTCATGCTTGTGTTTTGCTGGATTTTGCCTCCATTCCCGAATGGGTTCGGATTCAGTCTCGTTCTCATCTCGGAATTTCTCCAGAAATGCCATGTTGTACTTCTTCTCTGGTTCAGGCAAATGATACATTTGCCTCAAATCATCAGCTTGAAATGAACCGAAGATTCTCCCATCTCTGGTACTGAAGGTTCTATCTGTGATTGGGAATTCCTGAATTTCCCATCTCACTACATCCCTATATGGAAGAATTTGTTCCCGAGCTGCTATCTGATGAAGGAAAGAGTTGGCTAAGTCCTTTAGAGTAGCATCATATTTTCGAGTGCTATCTGCTGAGGCTTGTACTACTGTCTTCTCTGGTTCTTCGACCTCAATCAAATTATAGGTACTTTGCCAAGTAGTTTTGCTGAGTCCTAGACATGTAGTATCTGATATCAATCCTTTCTTTTTAGTTTCCGGATCAGCGATGGGTTGTCCTGTGGCTGGCGAAGCGGAAGCGATTGAAATTTTCTTAGACTTCTTCCCCATTCTGCTTGAATTCGTTACTTCGGAAGAGTTCTGCACATGAGTGAAAATGAATGTAATACAGAAAATTGATAGCGCAAAGACGAATATGAGCGAGATATATATCGACCAATGCATGACGAATGATTAACTTAAGGTGGCCTCAGATACAATCTGTGAAAAGATTATTAGGGTTACTGTTTCATTAAATGGCCGTTAAGACCTGTCAATCCTTTAAATGCCCATCATTTCGATTATTGGCCGAATGATTTGTTTAAGCGTGCCTTGGATGTTTTGGCGGTTGAGCGTAGATGAATGGCTATTCGAAAGATAAGGCTTTGAATACAAATTAATCGTAAAAACTCTTCTTTAAGATTTTTTGAAATTCGCGCTTTTGGCCTTATCGCAATCGGGCGTCGGGGAAATCTTAAATCGTTACATTGGTTGCATTTGGAATCCCCGATCGCCTATAGCGATATCGCATCGCGTCGGGAGTATTAACTGGGCACTTTGAAAGCATGCATGGTAAATCGTCGATCACCGATAGCGATATCACATCGCATCGGAGCGAAAAGGAATTTTATTGTGCCAACTTATTATTGCCGATATCCGATAGCCTATTGCGAGTTGTCGCGTCGGAGAAAACCAATGGGTCTTTAAATTATGCCTCCTTTGTCATTGCGATATGTGATCGCTTTATCACAATGATAAAAGATTAATCATATATATATTATATATATATAAGACCTTTAATCGGTTTATCAAAAAGGTTTAGTAATGTTTTTTTATTTTGTTTTCAGACCCTTTTGAGTAACACTAAGTTGATACCAATTAAAATTAGAAAGGGACCCATTTCACATTATAGTTTTGAGAATATTAATGATATGAAATGGGGGGTTGTTGTAGGTCACAACAATTGGCGATTCGCTGGAAGAAACAATTATCTCTGAAAAGTATGGAAATACTTAAACTTTTTCAAAATAGAGATTTCATCAAAGGGGAAAATTCTAATATAACTAGGTATATATGCATTCCAAATAAAATTAAACTATCTTTGCTAATTCCCTCTCTTGTTTAAAATTAGATACATTCTAAATTTTAAATTGGCCTTCTATTGGTTGTTAATGATAAAACATAAAACCTTTCCAAATCAGCTTTTAGAATTAACTCCTTTGTCATAGGTAGAGCCTCTGCTGCCAGCAAACGTTCATAGTTTCGACAAGGATACCTTTTAACCATGTTATTGTCCATTGTCCCATTCATCTCAGAGTATGATTAACATAATGAATTCAAAACATGCTTTTCACATTTTGCATTTCTTTTCTACTTTTCTGTTATTTTGTAAGATAAAAAGCCACTGTCCTGGTTTGGTGGCCAGCTGAGTGACAATGCCATTCACTGGTAGTAATTTAACCGAACAAGCTGGCTCGTGATGAGACCCCTTGTCTTATAATTAAAGCCATTACCCTATTTTGGTATGTAGTATTGGTAATGTCAGTTTAAACTATTTCCCTATGAACATGGTAATCAGGCTTGTAATAAGACCTCTTATCCTTTATATCTAATATTTTTAGAATTACACTCTGAGTAATCACAAGCTTTGGTGAGTGGGATGGACAATTTTATCCTTAAGAGTAAATGGATGACAAGGTAAGAGTTGAAGATGCTGAAATTGGATTAGTCCCTATTTTGATATTGATAACCTTCTTAAGACCAATTTGAAAACATAAAATGATTTACAATATTTCTAAACTTTGAGAGGCGTTCACAAAAATTGAAGTGTGGTTCCAGAATGCAATTATATCTAATTTCCTAGAAATTATTCCTTTTGTTTAAGACTTCTATTATTTTAAAATTAAATATCACACTACTTGTTTTGAGCAACTCTTAAGTACAACAAAGGTCAATGGAAGACACCCCACAACTTTATTTTCTAATGCTCCTACAAACTACAAAATTCTATTAAAAGGAGAAGGGGTTAGCTCCTCAATTGAAGAATTTATTTATGATAAGGCCATTAACAGGGAGAGAATCTCTAAAACCTGATAAATCTTGTAATATGAAGGTCGAATGGCCTATCTTTTCACAGATCTGAAATGGCCCGAGCCACATCTTCTGAAACTTGGTGTGTTTTCCCTTATCTTCATGGGCTTTGTCCCATTTCAGAACTAAATCACCAACTTGAAATTGTTATGAACCGGATGAGACTGAATCAAAGGATGACTTGATGATTTGCTGATGTTTCGCATGAATAACCTTGGCTTTTTCTCTTTCTTCTTCCAATTTTAGAATTTGGTCATGTCTAAGTTGTATAGAAGAAGAAGGGATTTCTTCAATAAATTGAACTAGGGCTAGAGAAGGAAGGACAAGATTTGTTGGAAGAACTGCTTCTTTGCCATACACAAGATTAAACAGGGAAGAACCTATGGAAGCCTTTTGCGTTATCCTATCAGCCCATAATGCAAATATTAAGGATTTGTGCCAATTTTTATGATTCTGTTCGATAGTTCGCTTAATAATTTTAATCAGATTTTTATTTGTAGATTCTGCTAAACCATTACCCTAGGGATAATAATTAGCAAAATATTTCAGTTTAAATCCTCTTTTAATAGCGAAATCAAACATAGCATTTCCTGAGAAGTAAGATGTATTATAAAAAACAAGAGCATTTGGGACACCAAACCTGGTAATGATGAATTGGTCTATGAATTCAATAATTGCTTCAGAGGAATTTTGTTGTCTTAAGGAATTGCTTCAACCCTTGGTAAAATAATCAGTAGTGGTAAGGATATACTATGCTGTTTGGAAGAATGTTGGAGTAATTTCTCCAATGATGTCCAATCCCCATTGCTCAAATGGTTGTTCAATGTTGACTGGTTGCAAAGGGAAGGCTGGTTTTCTTTGTCTTCCACTAGAAGTTTGACAATTCTGGGATTTCCTTACATATTCACGAGCATCTCTAAACAGAGTGGGCCAATAATATCTAGCATGAATGATTTTGCGAGCTGTTGTATCAGCTCCAAAGTGTCCTCCTGCTGGTCCATCATGTAATTCCTGCAAAACTTTTTATGCCCCAGGTTTTTCTAGGCATCTTAATAAAATTGAATCATAGTTTTGCCTAAAAAGCACATCATCAATAATTGTGAAATTTTTTGCTTTCAACCTAATGGCCCTTTTGTTTTTGTAAGACAAGTTGGGAGGTGCATATCCATATTTCAAATAAAAGATGAAGTCATCATATTGTGATCCAGAGTCAACGATACTTATCTGGTTGATCTCTTCAGTTTGATCTGTATCACCTGATTCTTGAATATGAGATGTTCCTGCCAATAACCTGCAAAAACCTTGGTCCCTGACAATCTTTGTTGGTTTAATTTCTAAGTCGTATTCTTGAAGTGCTGTAACCCAGTTTGCCCTTTTTTCACCCAATTCCCTTTGGATTAATAGTTGCCTTACTGAAGGGAAAGGAACTAGAACTTTTTAATGGGCTTTTAAAAGGAAGGGTCTGTAATGTTTGACAACTTTATATACAGCAAAGGCTTGTTTTTATGATGCGACTATTGTTTGGAAATTAGCTGATCTTGTATGTAGTGAGCGGAGTGTCATGATTTCCTCCTCCAAGTTCCTCTTCCCTTGTTCTGCTACACTGGACCTTTGCTCGGATGCGTATAACCTATTTTTCAAATCTAGTATTTGTCTACTCATCCAGGCTACATTGTGTCCAGTGGCAACTACGAATGTTGTACCGACAAAGGAAATCATTAGCGGGTTCGACGTGATATTTGACACGATATCTGTTACCATAGATACCGACAATGGTTCAGCCGGGTTTCTGCTGCAAGATCTCTTCCTCTCCTATATAATCTTTAGGTTTACTTCATCAAATGTGATTTTAGTCAGATCTATAACCTCTTCCTCTTGATCTTCTGTGATGCCTAGCTCTCGGAGTTGTAGGTGTCTTCCAGTGAGGGGAGTAATGGGAGGTATGTCCAAAGGAGGAAGCTCACTCTATCTTGAGCTTGGATCGACCACCCTACCCATCTCTCCTTGTTCACTCACTACCATTTCCTTCTCCTTATTTGCCCTAAGCTTCTCCTCATGTTGCCTCCTTTCCCTTTCTACCAGAGCCTGTTGCCTTTCTAGCTCTTCCTCCATGTTCTTCAGTTCCTGTTCTAACCTTTGTTGTTCATCTTGTTTTTTTCTCGCAACTTCTTCTACTTGTCTCTGCTTTTTGGTCTCTTCTTCCCTCCTTTTCTCTTCCTCATCTTGTCCTCTATTTTCCTCTTCCTGCCTCCTTTTCTCGTCTTCCTGCCTTTTCCTCTCTATCTCGACCTGGCTTTGGGTGTCGGGTTCCTGCAATTGTTTTCTTTCCAGTTCTCTTTGCCTCTTTAGTTCTCGCTTCTTTCTTGCCAGTTTGGCATTTCTTTGTATGAGTGTAACTTCCTCTTCCTCGCTATCGCTTAGAGGATATTCCGCTTCTTGTCCTTTTCGCTTCCCTGAAGTCTTGGCCCTCTTCAGTGTTCTTTCTATGAGGCTTTCATCATCCGGGAAATCATCAAGGAGTTCATCTTCTATGGCCTGTTGCTCACTGGGGCTGATCTCCCTTGTGGAGTTATACCAGTTCCTAATTCCATCCTCGAGGTCCTTCCTAGTGTGGGCGTAAGACCAACTGAATTTTTCCTTCTTATAGTGGGCATCTATGATCCTTTTTGGGTCATAAGTTTTGTAATTCAAGGTCACGAAATGGCTCCCCTCGATTTCTTCAGCTTCCACTTCCACCTGCTAGAAGTTTTCTACTACATGCGCCCAAATAGTAAGAGGAAAAGGCGGCCAAGGTTTCTTCTTACCTTTGTGCAACACTTTCAAGAAAGCATGTGTCATCTGGTAGCAGACCTCTCGTAGAAGAGTCCTATCTGTGACGAACTTGGGTAGAGTAGGCGGAGCTTTATGAGTACCGAACACCCTGACTGTTGTTCCTTCATCTATAGGGAACCAATGAGCTACTTTAACCACAGTCCTCATGGCTCTTTTTGACATGTAAGGTGGATCTTCCTCGAACAACAATTGGTATAATGGGATGATAAATGTTTTAGATATTATATCCAACATGGATCTATTAGCTATGTCCCAGAAGACCTTGTAGTAGCAATGGACAGGTAGGGGTACTGATGAGTCCCAATTGCAGCTCCAGTTTTGGCACCTCGAACAACCAACGTCAAGGAGGTACAACGACATATAAAATTCTGGGGGTTGCTCAGGAGTTGGGCTTTGGGCAGTGGCTATGTTGGTTCTCAAAGATGATGACAAGATGCTTTCCCAATTGAAAATAATTCCCTGAGTGGCGACGACATACATGAGTGGGACCCACATGCCATAAAAAACATCACAGTCTTCCTTGCCATATAGCCAACACATCATTGACGCAATTAACTGATATACCGTACGTATCCCTTCGGTCTTGTATGCCTGATCTATCCTCACCTGGAACTTCGCAGGTTCTTGCCACCAATCCCTCAAGATGTCTTTTGTCGGCGTAGTGAATCTGGTGAGCCACTTGGTGTTAAAAATCTGCTGCTTTTCAGGCAATTTATAGTAGGCGCTGATATTCATGGAAGCAATGATAGCTATAGGCACCCCATCATGACCCCTAATCATCCAGTCTTCTATGCTTATACATTGCAAGACCCATTTGATGACTTCAGCGCATGGGAATATTGGTGGATGAGCAGCCACTTTATGTAACCTTGACCTTTTGACATTGATATATATGTGAAAATCCTCTTGTGTCTCCGGGATATCCCTCTTAGCAAATTCTTCGTAGATCTCATACTAGGAGAGCCTGGTGGTCTTACTTATGTTGCACGCCATATCTGCGAAGATAGGTGGTTGTTCGTCTGGATCTATTTCCCATGTCCTGCTTCCTGATGCACCTTGAGTTGTTTTAGTAGTCGGGTGACCCATCTCATCATTAAAAGAGGAAATGGATATGCACTTGAGCTCGAAGTCACCTGGAATGTCAAAAATGCAATCCCATGATGAGAGAGAGGGCATAACCACAAATTAAAAATACCAAAAGAAAACTTAGCCAGTGAGAGGAAGGTTGTGGGAATGAGCGAGTCACAAGGTATCTAATGAAAAACAATGCGATAGTGCAACTAAGGTCACAGGTCGGGCGCGACCGTGAGGTCGAGATGCGCAAAGGCAGATCATGGTTCGCACAGAGGATGGAAGAGTCGCAAGGTCACAATGGTAGGAGGTCGTGGGAAAGAGGAGTCGCAGGGTCACAATGGTAGGAGGTCACGGGGAAAGAGGAGTCACGAGGTCGCAATGGTAGGAGGTTGTGGGGAAATAGGAGTTGCGAGGTCACAACGGTAGGAGGTCGTGGGGAAAGGTGAGTCGTGAGGTTGCAATGGTAGGAGGTCGCGGGGAAGGGGAGTTGCGAGGTCGCTGAGTCGCAGAGAAGGGGAGTCACGAGGTCGTAGAGTCGCTAAGTCGCAGAGGGAAGGATATCACGATTGCGGAGCGTGCGACTAAGGTTCAAATTGTCTTAGAGGAGGCCTTGAACAACTTTGGGGGACCCGGGTCACTTTTAGAAGGTTGAAACCTCAATTGGTTTATCTAATAAGGAGGATCAAGTGTAAGGAGAACTGAAAACTTCAGTGAAGGAGCAGGGGAAGGCCAAGGTGATTTATGAGGCACCAAAGGGAAGGAGAGCTAAGTAAAGGGCTAAAACCTAGGGCAGGAGGTAAGCCGGAGGTCACAGGATGCAGTTTATGCCATTTGGAAGAAAATAATCATTGCAGGAGGGAGGACGTTTATTTACCAGAGTCAGACGCACGCGCGAAGTCAGGTCGGAGGGATTTATGCCTTCCGATGCTACCAACAAAGCTTTGTCAAATGCAACCATGGTGCCCTCCCATTTATAAAATCATCACACATGTGGAGGTCGCGAGGGTCACAAAGGGGTATATTGTGACCTTGCGACTCAAGGGTCGCTTGCGAATCAGGGGTCGCGAAGTCGCATGGGTTGCGAAGTCGCGTTGGAAGATGCAGATAGGAAATGCGATATTGCGACCTTTCAACCTGGCGACCTTGCGAGTCGCGGAGTCGCATGGTCCCATGGTCGCAAAAGTGACGGGATGTAACTAAGGCAACTTTGCGACTTTGTGACTTGGAAGGTCGTGGGGTTGCGTGGAATCTAGGCGATCAGAAGTGCGATCTTCTGACTTTGCGACTAGCGAGTCACCAAGGACGCAAGGGTTGTCTTGGTCATGAGTATATGCTATAATCGTGTTCTGATTATGTGACCCGGTCTTATCTCATGAACTTGTGACTTGGCTTAACTTAGCCAAAATTTGGAATTCCCTCAGATTTACTGACACTGACGAAACTTCAAGAAGGGCATGACGGGGCTAAAGCTTAGGCTTGATGTAGGGTGTCCAAAATTTTTATGTTTACAAGGATTTTTTGAGGTGTTTTCGCAACAACTACAACAAGATCCTACTCATCAAGATCACCCACTAAGCATTAAAATAAGACATAAAAATATTAACATCTTGATCAATGATTTTTCTTGAGTGAAGTGTACATTTTACTAGGGTCATGAAGGAAGGGATCAATAATAAATGCCACCAACATCGAGGTACATAGAGGGATTGGTAATGACTAAATTTTACTTCCATACCCTCGTACATCACATATCCAGTAGAAACATTGCAGTCCGACCAATCCTGAAATCCAAAAAGCTATTAACTCTATTAGATTTTGCGTGGGATCTAAAAATTTACTTTCTCCACATGAAATCCAGTGTGATCGAAACTACTCTCAAACATCCTGAGTCAATTAATGGTAATGTTAAAATTTTAAGTAAAAGGATGAAAATGAAAGATAAAGGAAAATGCTTCTTTTACTCTAAGAATTAATATTACCATTAACTACTAGGGTATGTATATCATGATATGAATCTTGGGAAATGAAAATAATATATTTCCTCTTGTTTTCTTGATGGAAATATGAAAAGTATCCTCATATCTAAATCCTCTAACTCACTTTTAAAAAAATAGGGTTAAAAGGAAAAAATGATAATAAGTTGAAATTGGCAATGACATGGCGATAATTACCTAAATTATCGCAATAAATTTAAAATAGGGAAATTATTGCGATAAGTTATGGTGATACTATTGACAAGGGGTATTTTGGTGATAATGTTGCAATAATTATGATATTATCACATTATTTGTAACACTACTCGAAAGTATAATGTCAAAAAAGAAATTTATAATTGAAATACATTACGACAATCTTAGTGAGCTAGGTAGGTATAGGGAGTTAAGGATGCAAAACCTACAAGGAGATACAAAAGTCATAGTCAGATATATATGATATACATCCCCGAGGTAGGCATACCCATACTTGATACCAAAGGAATAAAGCATGATCTCTCACACAAGATACTATAGACTCATTTCATCAAGAACTGATTGCGCCAAAAGGCACATTCTAAAACATAGTATGAGGGCAATGCGTGATCCCATTCTTGCTCGATGTGGATATGACACATGTCCTTTTTAAAATAAAGTAAACTAGTTTCTTAAAAAAAACAATTTTGGGTATAATAAAAAACAAACATAAATATACGTGGTTAATATGAATGAGTTGCGATACAAAATATTTTACTCTCACTCTGAACCATAAATAAAATATTTTGATATCCATTTGAAGTAGCATAATTTATATTAACTTTAGAGAGATAAAATAAATAAAAGTAAAAAAACTTTATATTTTCACCTATTTTTTTAACAGAAACGAATAAATTTTTTATTATAGAAAATATATGGAAACAAGGCCAAAACCCTTATAGTTTGCAACATATGCCATGGTGGTAGTGCTCCCTATAACACACATGATATACCCATTGTCCCTGATGCAAATATTTCCCCATTTCTTCAAAACCAACCTACTATAGATTCTACAGTAGACCCTTCAAAACAACCCATAGTTACATAACTTAGAAAACTAAAAGAAAATGGAGAAACAACATTGTCCAAAACTGCAACCACATTTATAGTGAGCCAAACATGCCTTAATAAGAATGATGTTCATCCATAGCCTTTGTTGCAATATATTTAATTATGCTCACGATTGAATTGAGTCTAAAGGTGCCACAACTTGGTTCATCAATATTCATAGACAAGATGGGGAGATCATTGCACACTTCGGCCTAATGATCCTCCAATTTACTTAACAAAAATGCCAACTTTGTTTCCATAAGCAACTAGAAGGAAGCCCTCACTTTATCTTCTACCACGTTATTTTGCATCAAGGCCTGCAACAAACCCTTGAACGAATTTTAACTCTTCTTCCATCAGACTATTGATTTTGGCAAGCTCACCATCAAATTCCATCCAACAATTCACATCCCACTTAGTTTTACTAGCCATACTCCTTCCAGAGTAAAATAAATGAATATCATCATGCGCCCACAGGGATGCATCCATTACAAATCCAATTATTTCAAACTGAAGGTGATGAAATAATGTAGATTCTCAATGGTCCTTAATCATGGAATGGGATGTGAAGTTAAGGTATGTTGGTAAATTTATAACATACATTGGCTCAAGGTGGTGCCTTTATTTATTAAAGAATCTGCTTAGGCATTGAGATTTTGTAAAAAATAGAAATAATCAAAATTTTCAAATTAGCGAGATAACAAGGTTATTCTTTGGATGATCAGAGAGTGGCTTGATATTGACACATCCTTAGCATTTCTTGCTTGCGTTATTATTATTAAGGAGTCTCCAAATACTAATATTGTGTTTATTTTACGTTCAACTGATAATTCCAATCCTTTCCAAAGGATGAGGTATTATGCTTGGTTGTTAGATGCAACTCTAATCCCCCAAGAAAACCGCATCTCTATTTTTTCATCAGGGCCAAAAATGATCCCTCCCACTCCTGCCACCCCCAAACTTCCTTTGGATGCTCCATCAAAAAAGAGTTAATATTAATTCATGCTTTTCAGCTAGTGTTGAAATTCCAGGGGATCCTTTTGGATGCAATAAGACCAATTATTAGTTGGTCGTAACCTGAAGCTGCTAGCATGGTCTATCTTTCCCAAATTTATCCTTTCCTTTTCCATTGAGGAGAGTACATCACAATAAAAAAATTTATACCCTCTGGATGTGATGACTTCAAACAATAGACTTGTTGCCTTGATGGCTACCTTATGCAAATTAGTTTGTTCACCTTTGAATATGACTCTATTTCGAGCAAGCCATATCGACCAATAGAGATATCTTTCTAGGGCCTCCCAACAATGAATAGGCGAAGAAGATGATTTATGCGGCGAAGGGTACCTTTTCTTCCATGTCCCAACATTTCATTCCAATCTGTTGAGATTGCTTCTAAATGTATGAGGCGCACAAGTCACTTGCCAGAATTTCAAGGAGAAGGGGCATTGTCTGAAAAAATGCTCAATATTCTCTTCAGATTCCTTACATAATTCACACCTTGAACATCCATAAATATTCTACCTCTTGAGATTCTCTATTGTCAATATCTTTGATGGACTAATACCCAACATAAGAGGTTAACTTTGGGTAGACCATCCTTTTTCCAAAGCCTTCACAAACTTTGAATGAGCTAAGGGTGAGGGAAGTTTTTGACTAAAGAAGCATATCCATATTTTATTCTATAGTGTTTGAGTGGATGTGAATTCCATGTCTAGTGATCATGTGATGAGAGCGAGGTTAGAGCCATACCTTTTAAGCTTTGGAGGATAATTTTCCATTGCTGTTGCACATTACTAGGAAAGTTCAGTTGTAATCAACCTCTCCAACTTCCACTTTTGTCTCACTTGGATATATCCCCCATCTCTACTATACCTTCATGTTTCACCTAGGTTTCTATATCCATTATCTCCACTCATTCTCCTAGTGGTCTTGTTGAGTTTATTTTTTCACACCAAATATTAATTCGATCTCCATTTCCAGGATGCCAACTGATATTAGCTAGAGTTATAAGAGTAGTGGCATTGCATAATTTCTATTTTTGAGCCTTGAACATTCTATTCCACTGATTCATCCCTGGTTAGACAATATTTATGGAAGTATTTATGGAGAAAGGTCATATTCCACCACTCCTTTGAGTCTGAGATAAGTCTCCATATTATCTTTGCATCCATAGCAAGGTTCATGTAGAAGGGATCCCTAATTGCCAATCCTCCATAATCTTTTGTTAACCAGATTGTGCTCCAATTCACTAAATGAAACTTTTTGTCATTATGCTTCCATCCCTTCCATATAATTTTTTTGATTAAGGCTCCCATTTGATTTACCATTCCCTAAGGAGCTAGCAATACATAATACATAATACAAGTAGATTGGAAGAGCTGAGAGAATTGATTTAATCAAGATGGTGCAACTTGCTAGATTGAGCCATTGCGCCCCCAAAGCCTAAATTTTCTTTTGAATTTTTGCAACTCCTCCCCCTAGTCTTATGAACTTGTGGCTCCCAGAGAGATGGAAACTCCCAAATACCTTAAGGATATCCAACTTATATTGGCCAAAAATTCAAGAGTGTTAGCTTTATCATACAAAGTTGATTTTCTACAATTCCAACCATATAATTGGCTCTTCCTTTCATTGATTAATACCTCAGAGAGATCCAAATAGGAATCCAACACTTTTTTAAAGTGATATGCCACAATTTGGAGGCCCCACCTAAAAAGGAGTGTGTCATCTGCAAATTGGAGTGATTACTTCCTTGGTGTTCCGAGTAATGTCGAGGCCGAACAATTTGCTCTCAACTCAAGCTACTTCAAGGTTTTGAATCAAGCTTTCAAAAACTAAAATATATATCAATGGAGAGAGGGGTAAGAATTTCTATAGCCCTCATGAGGCCAGGAAAAAGGACAAGGGTATACCATTAATTAAGGGTGCGATCAACAAAGATCCAATGCAATCTTTAACCCAACTTATGAAATCGTTACAAAAACTGAATTTCCTTATGAGGGAAAATAGGCAGGAGTGCCTTACCTAGTTGAATGCATTAGCCATGTATAACTTAATGAAAATACATGGCTCACCTATATATTTACTAGAGTGGATGGCGTCTTGCATCAAGATGACATTATTCAGGATCTTTCGCTTTTGCTTAAAGCCACTTTGATTTTTTGATATAATACTTGGGAAATTTTTCTTCAATCGATTGGACAATATTTTGGTGAGGATTTTATGTGCTAAATTTCATAAAGAAATCAGCCTAAAGAGCTTAAAAATTGAGGGATTGGTCTCCTTCGGAATCATGGATTAGAAGGAAGAATTTGTGTAGCCTCCCAACTTCTGTTTAAATCAATATGCATTGAGCATTCACAATAGATGCTTCTTTATCAAGAGCCAAAAACATTGATAGAAACTTATGGTGATGTTTACTAGTCTAGGTGGCTTGTTAGGATTTAACATCAATATGGCTTCAATAGATTATTCCTTTTATATCATTTGAATAAGATGTGGATTTTCATTCTTAGAGAGAATAAAGGGGAGAAAAGAAAGAAAATCTATTTTTTTTCCCACTCATTTTCTTTATCTTCAGAATATAATGCCTGAAAGTGAAAATAGGTTTTGTGCTTGATTTCAAAAAAGGTAGAAAGTTTTTTCTTACCTTTAGGTATTATTTCACCTGATTGCACACTTCTCTTCCCTTGGCTTGCTTGTGAAAAAATGTGGTATTGTAACAACCCTGGTTAAAAACTCATGTAAAAATATATAAATACCATAGATGATGGGACATGTATTCCAAGTTGAATGGTGGGCAGGACATCCTAGTGTGGGTGTTCATTTGGTTGTTTATAGGTAAGGAAATTGGAAAAGGAAATGACTAAGGCTTTGGAAAGGCAAAATGGAATTTCTGGCACATTTATTTATGAAAATAATGGAAAATGAAGAAAATAGAGGCCTCATTGATAAAAAGGCTTCTGAGGATCAGTTGGAAAGACTTGTTTAGTTCAGTGTTGGATATCTCTCTCTTTATTCTCTCTCTCTCTCTCTCATACTCTTGGAAACTTAGAGTTTTCTTAGAGCACTCTTGGAGGGTGTGGAATATTGGGATTCATGGAGCAAGAAGGCAAAGGAAGAGAAGGAAAGCACAAGAAGGCATCGGGATCAACAATTACATCAGATTTTCTTGAATGTACCGACTTGCATGTATGATTATTCACTAGTTTTGGCACGCATGACACATGCATGTGGTTTCTTGGTTGTGATCTGTAATTGGCATGGAGGATTGCCTAGCCTTGCCATTTCTTGGATAGCCATAGTGATTGTGGGTTTACTTTCATTTTATTTTCTTGGTTGGTTCTCATGTTCCTTAGCTTGGGTTGAGTTATTAGTCCTGGAAGTCCTGGTTGAACAAACGCTCTGGAAGCCCTGTAACAACTTGGGTTGAGTTACTAGTCCACAAAACCTTGGTTGGAAAAACACTCTGGAAGCCCTTGGTAGGTTGAGTTACTAGTCTTGGAAGCCTTGGTTGGACAAACAATTTGGAATCCCTGTATAATTTGTGGGTTGAGTTACTAGTTCTGGAAGCCTTGATTGGACAAATGCTCTGAAAGCCCTGGAAGGCTTGGATGGAGACCAATATGATGATGGTTTTGTGATGTCCAACCGTGAGGTGAAATCACTGTTTGATTAGTTAAGCTAGATGGCCTCTGGAAGCCCTAGAGTAGTTTTTATTGATGTGTTCTATGAGATCCCACATTCATGCTTGGAATATGGCATGGGGGTGAATGGCTGAAGAGAGATTTGGCTCAACCATTCTACAATTGGGTGGAACATGGTAGTCCCATCTCCAATTGGTTTATTGAATTCATTAATGGGAAATTCATTCCCTTGATTTTCATTTGAAAATGTACTGATGTATATATGGATTTTGATGGCTGATATGTTCATGGTATTTCTGTTCCTATTATCCTGGTTATATGTACATTTTGTGACAGCATCTATGTATGGCTCTCAACATGTTTTTACTTGTACATGAATGGATAATGTGGCTATGACCTAATAGATGATAATTCAACAAATGGCATGAGGGAAAAATGGTTCATAGAGATTCTTGGATAAGTATGAGATCCCTACACTTAATTTTGTTGTTTACACCTGTAGGTTACATGTCGATGATATGTTTAACGAAATGCTTGTTATGGGTAGTAAGGGTATGTTTAAGGTCTTGTTGAGATTATTGCTTTTGCTTCATTGTTTCCCTATACTTTTCTTGATTTCAAGCTATCATTCCATTCTTGGCAGTGGCCCAGGATTTGGGCTTGAAAAAGTGGCTTAAATCCCAAGGTTGCTGGCATAGAACTGACAAGTTTGGTCCACAGTCACTGGTATGTAGGCCTATGAGAGCAACTTTGGGTATTTGGTCACTCCCTTTCCCATACCATGAGAGCGACTATGGCCTAAGAGGTCCAAAACAACAGTGGGACCCAGGGACAAACTGTCACAGTCGTTGAATTGTCTCCTGAGAGTTCTATTGATGAGGTTGGATTCCTATATGTGATTTTCCATCAATTCCACTTCCTTAAGGTCACATAGGAGGTTGAATCTGATCACAATAGCATATCGTCTCATGTTTACCCTGATTGGCATGGTTACTTTGGGTAGGCATGGGAGTAAGGGGGCGTCACTGACAAACCAATATTATATCACATGCGTTCATATTGGGGCATTAAAAATGAAAAAATCAAAAAATAAAATATTAGGGTTATAATGAGGGCCTAAAGGGTTTTAATATACCATACAACAATATATATAACATAAGGTATTTTTTATAAATTTTTTTGGCCAAGCGGAGGGAAAAATACACCAAGATTGGGGCAAAAATCAGGCTACACATGACAGCGGAGGGAAAGAGTTATTTTGGAGTCTAGCCTCTACAACCCACCTGCAATTCCTTTCTGCTCGTTTGAACCCTAGCAGGACAACTATCAAGTTTCTCAGCACTTGATTCAAGCTACGACGCAAGACCTTACCTGAGAGGAGCCTTCACGCCTCTGCTCTTCAAAGGGCAGCCAACGTTCGCGCCTCTGCTCTTCAAAGACCAGCCAACTTAACCAACAATACGCTTCCACCACTTACCCAATAGTTAACCAGCATAGAAAGGTATGCCCTGTATTTGTTTCTGTTTTATGGAGAAAGAGGCTATTTGTATAGGCAGGAATCAATGGACGTGGAGGACAAGGGAGTTCATGTAGGCGGTGTATTAGATTTTCACTTGCTTGTGTTTAATGCAACTTCCTTGGACAAAATTTTGAATCTCCTTCATAGGTTACACTTCTCATTAGATTCAACCCCTGTTCTTATTTCTTAGTCATGCAGAAGAGGAGACCCAAAGAAGACGAAGAACCATTTGAGGACCTATTGCTAGTGAACTAGTGGATATCTCAAGCATTCAAAAACCATCAATATTGCATCACACACTCTTAATTCACAATTTACAATTACATTTGACCAATTGAACCTGCAAATACTGTGCATAAATATGAATATTGCAAGAATCATTGGATTAGAGCTTCCCTAGTCCAGGTTCCTTAGTGGAATTAGACAGCTGTAACCTTGAAAAAGAGGATTCCTGTAGCTTGATGTAATAGAGAAATGGGAGAATGTGCTTATGAAGAAGTTTACGATTCTACCACAAACTGCTAGGGTTTTTCTCAAGGATGCATTCTTCCATGAAAAGTGACATTGGTGTGGAACATAGAGGCTTCTTAGGCCTTAATGAAATTTGGTATCTATGACACCTCTCAAAAACTTTCCTGAGGTGACCTTCATAGGAATTTCAATCCTTTGAAAACATTCAAAGATCAACTTAATAGTTCTCAATTGGTTTACCAGTTAGGTCTCTAAATGCAAATCCATTTCCCTATGGGAGATGCATGGGAGATGTATCCGACATTAAGTAATCCAAAGGGCATCTTAAGGTATTAAAATGTAACCCATGGTGTCATGAAGGTTTTGTTATGCCAATCTTCTTTCTTGACCAAAAATTGGTTGTATCTAGCAAAACCATTCAACATAGGAAACATATTTGCTCCCAGAACTCTATGTAGCAATTGCTCCATATTCAATAGGGGATAATTATCTTTAAGTGAAAGCTCGTTAAAATTCCTAAAATCTAGGCATTCCATGTTTCTTTCTCACAACCACCAAGTTTGACACCCATGAAGAGTGCCTAAAGGGCGCAATGATCTTTATAGAAAGCATATTTTGTAGCTCCTCATCAATGAGGGGGGCAAGTTTGGGATTGATATTTCTCAGCTTCTGTTTAAACTATTTGGCTTCCTTTAAGAAAAATTCCATGTTGAATAATATCTCCTTTGTATTCCCTTATATCATGACTAGGAAAATATATTCCATTATTCCTTAATCAAATTTTTAGTTTTCTTCCTTTATTCAAGGGAAGTACCCTTGCTAAATTTAACAATATATGCATTCTTTTTAGATCCAATATTTATCTAAGAAATGTCATCAAGTCAATCCTCACTTAGTGGTTTCTTATACATGTCATGTCTGGTGAACATGCTTTCTAAAGGAACAACACTCTAAGGAATCTTGTTTTTGGGAAGTTCTTCTATATCATAATCGCTAATGTCATTCTCACCTTACCAATTGATGTAACTCCCTTCAAATTCCAGCATATTTTTTAGGAACATCATAATCGAGTAATCATCATGGAAAATTTGTCAATGTTATCGGTTATTAGGAACCAAGGCCTTGAAGATAATCTACATCTTGCAATCGCAAGAGATAAATTGCTTATATAGTCCTAAAGTGGGATCTTACACTGCTAACAAATCAACCTTGGTATTATATTCTCTATGCATTGCCCTAATTTCAAATGCCTATAAAATCTTAATGCTATCCCATATTGCATTTCTATACATTTTGAATCTTTCATTTTTTGTGGTGAACTGTCTTTTAATCTATAAGACTATAATATATTAGTCATCGATCACTTGTAGACAATATTCCCATGTGTAGGGTCAATTCAAGACTGTTCAAGATCAATGAACTATACTTCATACTCAACTATGTTACTTGTACATTCAAACTTTGGGCGATATGAAAATGAATTTTCATCCTCTTCAGCAGATGTGAACACAATTCCCACTCCAACACCCAACTGGGATTGAGCTCCATCAAAATTCATCTTCCATACTTTGTCACATTCCTTATCTTCATGGATCTCCTCATGAGGTGCAATCGATTTTACTAAGATCGCTTGGTTCCAAATTTCTTATTCATAGTAAATCTCATTCACATACTCTTCAAAATATTCTACATAGTATTTATGAGGAGGCACCTCATAAAGAGTGACAACTCATCACATATAGTGATCGTAGTATAATATAGATCCATTTGTAATGTACCCCCCAAATTGGTGGCCCAACTCCTAGATAACATGTTCCAAGCATTAGGGGCATCCACCCATCAAGACAATGAAGCTCTACTGATCTACCATATTAAAATTTTGTTCCTAAGCAGGGGGTCAACTTCATAAAATGCATGCGCAATTCAATTCTGGAAAGAAATGGGTGAACAATAAATTACTAGAGGGTTGCCAGATAACATAAATCTTATCTTTGGGTTTCCCTACAGAAACTGCAATTGCGTCTCAAATTGAAGGAAATTATTGATGGGAGTCAGCTGTTTACAGAAGATAGCTGATAGATATAAATGTTGTGGTAGGAGAGGCTCTTCTCAAACACTGGAAGAGCTACATGAAAGAGAAGCATTTGCTATTGCACATGAAGAATTTGGTATTATAGTACAATCTTGAATTTTTAGTCTTGTGAAGAAACGGTTCATGCTAATGTCACAATTTCACTATGATTAATGTATTAATGGAACTGGATTGCCACAACATGAGAGGGTGGACATATCTCGGTCAGTTAACTGGTAATTGTCTATACGTGTCTATTTTTTGTCAAGGGGACATGTATATTTTTGCTGGTGGGTAGTCTATAATTGTCTATTTTTTTTTCAAGGAGACATGTATATTTTTGCTGGTGCGTAGTCTATTAAGATTTCATTCTAGTGGTTTGGTAGGCATGGACTGTGATTGATCTATTGTTGATGTTGTAAGCAATTTGCTGACTATAATTAATTGTTTAACATTTTAGTTCATTGTATAAAATGGACTTATAATTGGTTTAGAAGTGGTTGTTGTCAAAGTTATATTTCTCTTGTGACGAAGGTAGGTATATTGTTGTGGGTGGGCAGTCTATGATATGGGAGTAAATAGTCCTTACACAAGGTTTGGGGTTGTATTTTGAATGAAAAGGGATTTTAAGTTTACTAGTGTTTTAGAAGGGCATTCATTTTCACTTCCTCAAGCAGAAGAGAACATAGAAGTGGAGAGGAGGAACACATTGAGAATTATAGTTTGGATAGTGTTTAGACTGGAGTGTAAACATGTGAAGAAATTTTGAGATATTTTTGAAAAGTACCCTTGAAAACTAATTATATTTTTGTAATTCACTTGATATATTTACTGATTGAGTAATCTTAAAAACAGATTCTTTACTAAAAGTATAAAGACAGGGCAAGGTAGAGGTTTTTCATCACAAACGAGGCATTCAGGTAGAGGTGAATCCAGGTAGCAGAAAATTAGTACAGGTGTTGAATAGTGCCATACAGTTGTACGGGATAGTTCTGTACAGTTGTCTGGACATCTCTATACAGGTTGTTTCATAAGCTGTATATTAGTTTTTTGTAGTTTCTGGTTATTTTTAGTACTCTGTACTTTTTCGAGTAGGTTGTACAAGCTCAGTTTAGGGTGTTATTTGGCATCTGTGTAGTGTTGTTTTCATTGGAGGATGTGTGGAGGTTTTAAATAAGCTTTTTGAATGAATGAAAAATTGATTTGAAGGAGTAATTATCTGTGTATGTGATTAATTTGTATGCTTTTGCCATTTAATTTCTAGCTATTGTGTGATTCATGTTATGGTCTGGAATTTAATTTTAGGATAAATCCTTAGATCATAGGGACATTAGTTACCCAGGGTTTAAATTTTTCACATGATATTAGAACAAACTTTTCTAATTGAGATTTTCAAAGATTTGCGATGGTAGATTAATTGTTGGAAAGTACTAACAATTAGAGGATTTCAAACTAATTTCTTAGAAACGACATTGGCTAGCATTAGGTTTGAGGGAAAATTGGATGGTGTCTTGAATTTTTTAGTATGGAAGGTTGAAAGTTACACTCTTGCTAAAAGAGAATAATCTTTGGGATATTGTCCCGGACATTGTGAATTTGCCCATAGATTTGTAGGAATTCATAGCCCACAACAAAAAGGAATTGAAGGTCAAGTATGGATGATTTTGGATTCCCTAAAGGACCATATGTTCCCTCATATGTTTGAGAAGAATATGACAAGAAAATGTTAGATACCTTGATTAGTTTTTACTAGAGTCAAAACATAAATAGGAATACCAATGGATTTATATGACTAGTGTAAAACAAAGATCGATTTGATAGAGGTTATATGCATGCTTTATGATGTAGTGGTGATGCGGGCCGAAACGAGGCCTAGAAGGGTTTTATCAGACTTTGGGAACCTAGGGTGCCATGCTTCAAAACCCAATGGGGGTGATGAGATCAAACTAGAGTAAGCAGGCTTTCTCATTCCTAGAACATATGTATTTAAAAAAAAAAAATTGCAAAACCCTTATGTAATACTCATGTTTTATCAGCACATAGTGGAAACTTCAGTTTTATAAAGAAGTTTTGATTGTGAGCTTAGCCTCTCTGGTCAGGCATTTTTCTCTAGCCATATGCTTATTCAGGCATTTTAAACCCTCTTCTGTCGGGGGTTGATGAAGAAAAATGTGTATGTGACGCTTTGGGTGTGTAATTCTATGTCCACAGGAAATCTAGGAAGTAGAATCAGCTTGTTGATAAGAAAATGCCAAGGTAGATTCAACTTCCCAATATGATGCTCTGGTCTTTTGCAGATATTTTGGGGTTTTTACCAATTAGAATTGGGTGTGTAGGAGGTTTGGTGTTGATGTCAAGAATACGAGTGCCACAAAAAAGTCATCATCCATGGTATGTACATCATCCATGGTTGTATAAATTGTTTGTGATTAAACAACTGTCTTATTTATTTATCATATATCAATCCCCAGATGTTAGTATACAACATGAGGTGAATGATATGAGTTCATGACTACTGGGATTTATACGTTGGCCTCTGTTTCAAATCGGTAACTGCGTGTGGATATATTGAGGTCAATAACAGGGCTCTTTGCTTACCTATTTAGTTGGGATGGTTTACATGTATTTATTTTACTTCGTTGGTTTTGTTTTACTTGCCCACCATTGACGAAGCAGATGGTGAAAATCAACTTGATGTAGTTGAATATGTTCAAGACATTTACCATTTCTATTGGTATGTAGAGGTACGCCCCTTTTGTCATGGGAGCCTTGAAAACTGTTTTTGTTCTATTCAAAATAACAACATCTTATCTTGGAAGAATACACTTCATTTAAACAATTTAATCAGACCTTATAGGATGACTATGTCCAAATTAGCAACATCTCCATCTTATCAAACCTTTTAATCTTAGAGCCCTTCATCTTGACCCCTCAAGAAAAATCTCCCTCTTACTTTGATAAATGAGAGGGTTATCATCTATAAGACAAATGTCATCAATAGCTGAATCATAGCTCCCTCATACTCAAATTGTATTCGTAGGTCTGTCTCAACCTGCTATTAATCCAAAGATAGTAGAGCCTTGCTATGTTTAATTAACTGAGCTTCTCGTATGGTCTTCAAGGAAGCTCCAAACCAAAGAGGAACTTTATGAAGAATCGAAAAGGTTCTTCTTTAATCAGGAGAAGACATCTTTCTTGAGATGATTTCAACAAAGACCATTCTTTCCCTAGCCGATCTTCAAGTATAAAATCTTTAAAAGATGCATTTGACTGGTTTACAGCTTGATTGTGAACAATCCTGTAACACAGGCATCAACATATAAGGCCTACAACATATCACCACTGCTACTAGACTTGTAGCGATATCATACAAAATGGTGGGATAAAAATAGAGCATAAATGATGTTGTGCTACATGTATGGGGATGTCATTCATATACAGTGCCAATGATATTGTATCTTTACTGCACAAGATACTATTGATGTAGGAGCATCTGGACTTAGCTAGCAATGTGATGGTTTGTTCACATATTGTGGCTAAATGAGTTGAATTTCACTGACCTGAGTGGTCAAAAGTCAGTTTTAGTCGAAAGGGTTGGATCTCTCGAAAATGATCTGTACTTTATTATTGTAATAGTTAGGAAATTATCTTATTTTAGATTAAGGGATAAGTTGTTAGCATAGGTGTGTAATGGAGCTTGAAAATAGAGATTTGATTGTTAGAAAGATTAAAATAGTGATTGAGTTGTTAGTACAGTTAGAATAGGATTCGACTCATAAAGAGAATAAAATGTAATGAAGAGGGATTAGATGAGATGATTGAGATTTGAGTGAGAGGTGAGAGTTGAGTGGTAGAGAGGG
The DNA here is from genome assembly GCA_000404065.3 of Pinus taeda. NCBI lineage: Eukaryota > Viridiplantae > Streptophyta > Pinopsida > Pinales > Pinaceae > Pinus > Pinus taeda. Next base: position 83,827 of record APFE031074762.1, read on the forward strand.
CTTTGAGATTGAAACAAAGGTCTGTTAATTTGTTGTAATTAAGCCGAGAGGGCCAAGACTCTGTAATTATTATTATATTGAAGGAATTTGATTTAGTGTGCAACTGTGTGTTAATTCTGGTGAAGACTCTCGTTTTCTTCTGTGAATCCGCGTTCTAAAATTCATCCAGGTATTTTCCCTGTTTTCACACTTTAATTATTAATCTCAGTATTTATGTGTTAATCGTGGTCTTTAGTATTAATGGCGGGGGTAGAAGAGAACAAAAAGGCTTGATCATGGTTGAAGGCCCGTACTCCATCCTAACCATCAATCTAAATTTCAACTACTTACGTCATAGTCAACTGCGGGGTTGAGCTATGATAATCTCTGTGTTGGTTGTAGACCCGCAAACCATAGGATTTGATGGATTCCGTTATCTAATGGATATCAGGTTTTAAGATGATCGAACCAAGATTTTATAAACCATATGGCTTTGTAAGGGCAGTTAAACGTCTCGCAGATCCCTGTACGATATCGTTGTCGACCGTTGGATCACTACTGATGCTGACCGTTGGATTAATATTGCATCACATCATTCATGAGTGATTGAACCATGGCCCAGAGAAATTGCGATTTGTGATGTCATTGTCGACCATTAGATCTGGAGAGAGGAGATCAACGACGTAGAGTGAAGTGCTGTCTTCTGAAGGGAAAGTCAACGCGGGAAGTCAACATGGGACCTGTTGCTATTCAGTTGCTGTTCAATTGTTGTTCAGTTGCTGTTCAATTTCTATTCAGTTGCTGTTCAATTGACCTCCTGTGTCAACTATCCTTGATAACTGCAGACCTTCATACTTCCAGGACGACCCCATCATTACTCAATATACCAATATGGTCCATACAAGCATTGTTTTGTTATCAAGGCTTCTTGGTTTTATTCCAGATATAATAGTAATACATGTCCAATAGTAACTAATATCAACATTTCCTTATACATATTCATCAGCGAAAACAAGTTGTGTCCTTGATTTGAATGTTTCAGCCTCTGATAGGTTCACCACAACATTCAGCTGATGATGTGTATTAGTGATACAACTTAACAACAAGAGCGGAACCCTTTTCTACTTATTAATGATTCCATGACAACTTCTACACTTAGTCAAATTTCAACCTGGATCTTAGACATATCTTCATAAAATTGTCCTAATTAAGTTGTCACTTATATGATTTCAAAATGACTTTCCATCAAGCTGATACCTTTGCTCTTGGAGATGTTCCATTATTAGTTTTGAATGATTTCAATAATTAAAGAGAGAGAAGGTCAAGTATATTTGACAAGCAAGAGCCACATTTCACAATATGATAAGGCATTTGACTTTGAAGAAAATGATACTATAATTTGATATCAAGGTCAGAGATAGGATAAGGTTATCAAGGCATCGAATATGAGATGTAATAGAATTCATTACATTTTTGTTTGCTTCGACTTCAATCTTCAAATCTGAACCTCTTAGCATAAAATATGGCTGCCTTACTTACCAACAAGAAAACTTAATAGGTCAGGCTTTTAAGCATAGCCTAGAATTCTTGTGGGGAAGTTAATTGTTGATTTCAATGAGCCGAGATACCTTCAAGAAGAGCATCAATCAAAAGTTCCTAGGATTACATCATCATTAGAGCTCAAGATTCTTAAATCAAGTTCAGAGCAAGGTCACTCAGAACCTTAGAGTTGGTATTAAGAATAAAGGACGTATTGCCTTGAGATATCAAGTGCTCAATACATCTCCCATAATGACTTCATACACCTAATGGATTATGTAAATAACATATATATACATATATCCCCAAAAAAATTGCTGCAAAAGTTAGAGCAATACAATCATTGATTATCTAATATTGCTCCTTGATTTGAAAAATTTCCTAGAAAGTATGCCTCATAGGATAATCAAGGTTGATCCTTATATTTAGAATTGTTAACAAACTCTAACCAAATATCTAGTACTCATGCTCAAATTGGGTTGTCTTCAATATACCCTTTAACAACTCGGCTTTAAATGCTCAGTGATATGCAATGAAGCAAAAAGGGATGAGATGGATGTGAAACCATAGATGTCATCTGAAATGTTCCAGGGATCTGAGAATATCAAAGATAAATTATTCTGTTAAGAATGATACATTCCTATAAAATGAGGGTTGTAATACTTCAATCAAGCATCTACAAAGGTTCGACCCATCTCCCAAGATCATAGAAGATTTCAATCTTTAAGTATATCCTCCTATATGTTGGAGATTTCTATATTGCAATTATGAATACTGGTTAGGGCAAAAACATAGTTAGCTTCAAGTGTTGATGGTAATCCTAGTCACTTGTTAGGGCTGTCAGCTTGAGTCCTCATTCTCCTCTCCCTCAATTACTGTGATTATCCATAAAAGACACCCAATCACTGATTTAGATCTTGGTAGCTCCTCCTCAACGAATCTTGAAATAGTCCCAAACTACATGGAAGAATTCTGACCTGTCTGCACTCAAGCCTGGGCATATGCATCCTAGAGAGGACTTATACATGCCTTCATACCCACCGAATAGTCTTAGCAACAAGCTACTATAGCAGCTCTATTCCTGCAACTTGTAACAAAGATAAACCTCACCAAATAGCACAGAAAAACATCCAACATGTATTCCTCTAACATCGGCTATATTCACCAAGAAATCTGTACCCAAAATTAAGTGATACGCTGCCTAGACACACCTCCTATCCTCCACGCATGGAGCCACATACCTGCGGCTCTTTCACCCAAGAAAACTATAGAATGCAATTGTTAATAGTTTATTATGCCATATAAACTGATTTTTTTCTCAGTGGCGTATATTCTTCTACCTATCTCCTTTCTTTTGTGTCAGTCCTATCCATATGATAAGTATTCCTGCTAACCCTGCACATTTCTCTTGTACCCTGCATTTTTTAACTTGTATTGGATGTGTGATGTGGAATGTGAGACAAGTAGGAAAACTATGCTGGGATTTCCAATTTATGGCCAAAATTTATTTGAATTGTGAACAACTAAGTCATGCAATAATTGCTCAAAGGAGTCCCGAAATATATTATCACACTATTTGGTATGGAGTCATGAAATATATTATCACACTATTTGGTATAGAGAGAATTTTTTTTTGTTTTGTTTCAAGTATAGCCGAGTTACTATGCTTAAGCTTCCTGCTAGGTGTAGCAGAATCACACAAATTTTCTTGCTTACCATCTATAAGTATATTGGTGTGCCTTCCACCAAAGATATTTAATCCCTATAGCAGTCACGTAAATTTTCTTACAATCCATTGTAATATTGTCACACAATAATACCTCATGGAGTCACGCAATATACCGTTTGGTATAAGATGAAATTTTTTCTATTAGCAATAACCGAGTTACTGTGTTTAGGCTTCCTATTAAGTATAGCTGAGTCAGGGAAATCTCAATGGCCAATCGTGGTTGTCCATATTCGATTCCACAAGGCAATTCATTCTTTCCATCATATCATGAGTGAATTATTAGTTTCTTTGACTTTTCTTGATATCAAAACATTGTTTATGATGTAAAGAATACTAAATCTTACATTTTTTTAAACTTGTATTGGATGTGTGACTGCAGGGTATTTTTTCACAAAAATCTTCCACCCTAATATTGCAAGCAATGGAGAGATATGTGTCAATACTTTGAAGAAGGATTGGAATCTAACCCTTGGACTGTAACACATTCTTCTTGTATGTGTTCAACCACTTATCAATTTATCTTATTTATGGGTACGATGTGATTATGTTACAAGAGATACAATGTGCATATGTTATAAACAAAATATATTTATATGGGTTTATTTTGCAGGCTCTATACAAGCGTTCATGCTTTGAAGCCCAAATTGAAGAGTAAAGTAGCAATTTCAGAGTCTATCGCTTTAAATGAAGGCCCAAGAAATACCCTCATGACCTCTCCCACCCCACTTCTACCATTACAAACAAATATGAGAATAATATTAAAGATCCAAGCATAAATGTCGCTTCAACAAAAGTTATAGGAGTTGGTGCATCAACGTTTCATAAGAAGAAGGATGTAGCTTCTACCAAAGTGCACATTGATAAGAAAAAGTTGGATTCAATTTAGGAGCATGGTAGATTCTAAATTGTATGACATGTACTTTTCAAATATAACATATGAATATTCTAACACCAGGCTTTTTAATGTTTCTTAACAGTGGTATTAGGTTTTTCACAATAGTCATAGGTTTTCTCTAGTGCTTTTACAAAGATTTTTCTGACCAGTGCTTAACAAGCTGACTTGGCTCTAGGTTTATGGATTTGTTTCATAGATTCAATCTATTCTAGCATGATGATATGTAGGTGTTTGTTGTAGCATGGTTTCTTTTGGACTATAGAGGCCATCTACAACCTCTTTGTTGATGCATTTCTAGTTCAAAGATGGATTGCAGTCAATGTTATTTTGGTTATATGCACCTTTACTTGTTATATATATGAGAATCTTTTCATATTTTTGTATAGCAGCTAGATTCATATTGATGTACATGAATATTTAGATTTTTTTTGAAAAAAATGAATATTTATGTAATTTTTGGTTCACTGGTCTTTTGGTTTGGTTTTTCTCTGATTATTAGTTTTGGGGTCAATTGGTTCGATGACTGGTCCAATTCTGATAACATTGGTTCATTTTCCATTGATCATTTTCAATTTTAACTTTTGAGTATTGATTTTTGATACTAATGACCTTAGACCAAGTCTTTGACTCATCACCTTTTATTATTTCTGAGTTTGAGTAATTTCAATTTACTAATCTAGTATTTAGACTTTAGTATCTACTATTGAATCATTTATGATGTGTGAAACAATATATTTCGTTATTGAATTTAAATTTGAATCATGTTTATAACACACACACACACATATCCTGACATCCCCCTATCCCCTTGAATCTTGGAAACTAGGTGGAACATTAGTTGTAATTGCTTGATATTTGTTCACTGAATGAATGCTACCTCTTGGGTATGACTCTATAGTATTGATTTTAGTGTCATGGTTGAGTGTATTGGTTGCTGGGAGATGTTGTTGATGATGCCACTTTGATTTTAGAGACCCAACCTTTATGACAAGCTTCATAGGTGGAATCCTGAGTTTTATAAGAAGGCTAAATAATTAGTCTTCATAGAACATCTGAAAATGAAATCTAAAATGTTCACCGATGCACTCATGTTCCTATAAGTTTGATCTAGGGGTCAACCGGACTCTTGAGCATTGCAGGAGTGTTACATTAATCCTTAAGCTCACCCAAGAATTCTATCAATCTTCCTCAGACTTCATTCTTGAGTTAAGCATAGATCTGGGCAAAAGAGCTATGGCGTATTGTGGATTGGCTGGAATAGTGAAATCTTTGATCTCTACCTTATGGAATCATCATATCCTATCTAACGAGAATCTTGAAGGTTTTTGTTCTACTCTGGAGTCTTGGAGTGCAGAATTTAGATATGACCATTTATATGCTTATGGGCCAACTCCTCAATGTTTATACTTTCTTGGATGAGGAATTATTACTATGAATTATCTTCGGTACAATAGACCTTGGAAATCTGAAATTGACATCCATAGGCCATATTTGGGTTAGCTTGAAAATATGAAATCAGTGTGCCTAATTAAGAGTGGTAGTATATATATGTGTGTATCTATGTATGTATTCAAATTGGGATGAAAATCCAAGTCCAATCCTTTTTGGGACAACATGTATGTTCACCTCTCATGTATATATAGATTTTTTTCTCTGACAAAACACACACACATGCAACCTAGAAAATTGTAGTTGATGGGCCATGAGTTGGAGTGCAAGTTGGTCATGGAAGATTGGATGTGTCCTCATCCAAGGCTTGCAAGAATAATTATGTATGTATCCTTAAGCTAAGGGAAAGCATCCCATTACAACAAGGGAGATCATCCCATTACAACGATAATATAATGGGTGTTAGCACCAAGAACTTCATGGATGAAATGACAAATTTGTACACAGGCTCGAGGGCTTCTAAGTATTTCTTTGGTCTTGCTATAGGTTGGCGTGTACTTACATAGCTAAATAGGCCATCATATCATGGAACTTCTCACTCAAAAAGGAATAAGAGTCACACCATACCTTTTTCTCCTCGCCAGAGTATCTAATAGAGACTATTCTGTGATGGTTTTGGAGGCTTTTCGTGGGCTTTTCTTTTGGTCAAAATTGGGCGTCACCCAGACCTGGAAATGAATTTGCATTGTGGGAGTCTACTTCCAATGCTCTTATGCCCCTAGATCTGAAGCAAATAAACAAGCTTAGTATGCAATTGAGATTAAGCTCTCTTTAGCCCTGCTCATGATCCTTTGTAGCTCTTGGGGAAGCAAATAAACAAGTTTAGAATGCAATTGAGAGTAAGCTCTCTATAGTCCTGCTTATGATCCTTTGTAGCTCTAGGTGATTGTATTTGTAGTAGATTTTAGTCGTTGATAGGTTAATTCAAGTCTTGGAAATCTAATGTCATTAAAGACTTTTCCTTAACTACCACCTTATCCAATGACTGGAACTTGCTATGCTCAATCCTAGAATTACCTGAGTTGATTTATGATATGGTGGATTAGTGAAGGAATTTTCCTATAGGTGTTAATTTTCATGGCCAATAAGGATTTTTCCTCTCAAATTGGTATCAAAACAAATTTTGTGTGCCTTAGACCATTAAATGCCACAAATCATAGTGAGATGTCCTTGAGTGTGGGTTAAGTAATTTCATTGTGGGAGAACTAATATGCATTTACAATGTCTATGAAGAGAAGAAAGGTGCAACTAATATGCATTTACAATGTATATCAAAAGAAGAAAGGTGCATTGTAGAATGCATGTGGTGTCATAAGAGAGGCATCATGTCACTATATCAGGGATATAAAAATAAAAGGGTGTAAAAAATGTGAATAAAAAAATGGATACATACAATATTTAGTGAAAATAGAGGCTTTATAAATTGGGAAGGTGTATTGGATTTATATTCGTAGGGGTTTAAATAATGTGATTTTTAGAGGCATTTTCCAATGTATAGTCAAATTAAGGGTATTGTTTAGTATGCCACGAACGCACCTACTATGTTAGAGGTCTAGTGAGTGAAGCCCCCGTGCATGGGAGGAGGGTGTTACAGAGTGGTATCAAAGCATGGTTCAACTCTCAAACTGGATGGGTTAAATGTGTTAGTCATGCATGCATGTCAGTTGCATGTGTGTCTCCTACGCTTGCACTTCATGTGCTTGTTGCATTTTCTTGATGATTGACTAGGGTTGTAGTATTGTCATCATGGAGGATTTGATATTGATTTTGTGGAATGTATTTATCATGAGTATGTGACTAGGTGCATATGGATTATATGTCGCTTATATGTTCATTTTATGTCGCCTACTTACATCCTTGTATATTAGGTTACATTCTTGAATATTTTGGATATCCGTCTTGTAGGTTGATTACAAGAATTGATCGCTTATGTTCAACTATATGTGTCTATGCATATGTGTGGTTGATTTGGCATTTCTAACACACACTAGTTGCATGTGGCAATGTGTACAATGGAGTAATGGTTGTTTTCATGCATGAGGTCATGGTTTGTGAAGTTGATATGGTCTTGCATTGATGACTGGACTCTAGCTAGAATGGTGTGTATATGATTTTGTACTCATGTGTTATATGTATATATGCAGTTGTTATGCATGTATGGTCTTGGTTAGAGTTATGCACGGATAGTAGGTCAAATACGCCTTGTGAAATCATGGTATGAAATGTAGGTCACCATGCTGCTATTGGTATGTTATTATGCTAATGTGTTGAATGAGGTAAAGCAGGAGATGCAAATCATTAAAGTGAAGTTGCATCATTGGACTACGAGGCAAGAGAAGATTGTCATAGAAGTATTGTATGTTTGGCATGCAGGTATGTAAGTTAAGGATTGTCATATAAATTAGGTTTATGTACATGTTTTTGATGTTATGCTTACATACATTAAATATGATAGTTGATTAGTATAGTCACATGCACATGTGTGAGATAGTCATTAACGATAGTAACCTATGGTTGTATGCATTGCTATTTTTGTGTTATGTTAGATAACTTGATGATTATGTTATATGACATGTCATTGATGAGTATGTTATAGGTTAACTTGTTGTTTCTATATGAAAATTAGCTTGACGATTAGGTTTTATGTTGTTAATAGGAATGATATATAGCTTATTGTTGTTATGTGCTATTAACTTGATGATTAGGGTTATTTCATTGAGACCTTGATGTTGTAATTTGGATTGGTCATATGCGTGATGATTATGTTCATTGCATTGAAAATAATGATGCTATATGTATTGTGTTAACCTGGTTTGACCTATGCAGATGGTTATGGTTGCGATATTCAGGTATGAGCCGACATATTTGTGATATGGTGTCGTACTAATATTTAGGAGAAGAAATATCAACCCCTTACTATATATGAGGGAATTGTATTGCGTCTATGTAGATTTGTATTCTGAGTGAGAAAGAGAGAGGAGATTGTGTGAGAGCAAAGAGGGAATTACAATGGATCTACTGTAGGTTGTATCTCTTCAGTTTGCTGGATAATTTAAAAGGAAGGACTTGCTGTTTCCCGTGGACGTAGCCCAAACTGGGTGAACCACATATATCTGTGTCTCTCTTGTTATGCATTTTTTGTGTTTATATTTCTGCAATATATTTTATGTGTTCCATGGCTTTGTAATATATAATTTTCTAACAACTGGTATCAGAGCCGAAGGTCTATTTGGCTTATAAACTTGCAGGAGAGAAGGGTTCCTGGTTCGAGTGGGAGAAAAGGCAGAAGATGGTAGGTTTAGGGTTGAAAAATTTAATGGCCAAAACTACCAACTATGGAAGATTTAGATGGAAGATTATTTGTACCAGAAAGATCTATACCAACCATTGAGCGGAAAGACAAAGAAGCCGATGAATATGACAGGCACAAAATGGGATATTATTGATAGAAAGGCACTTGGAACAATACGGTTGTGCCTAGTGGCGTCGATAGCCTTTAATATTTCAAAGGAAAGGACAAGAGAGGGTTTAATGTCGCATTGTCCAAACTATATGAAAAACCCTCGTCCTCAAATAAGGTATTTCTTATGAAGCATTTATTTAATATGAAGATGTCAGAAGGTGGATCTGTTGCTGATCATTTAAATGAATTTAATACAGTTATCAATCAGTTAAGTTCTGTAGGGGTAACTTTTGATGATGAAGTTAGGGATCTGTTATTTCTGTGCTCATTTCCAGAAAGTTGGAATGGTTTAGTTATGGCCATTAGTAACTCTATCTCTGGATCTAGTACTTTAACGTTTGATGATGTTGTCGGTGAAATCCTTAGCGAGGAAATGCGATGGAAAATCTCCGGTGAGACATCAGGTAATGCTTTGACTGTAGAGACTAGGGGAAGAAAAATGGAAAGAGGAAAAATCCCAGGATATCGCAGTAAGTCAAGGAAAGACAAATCCAAGTCTAGATCAAGGATAATGTGCTGGAAATGTAGGAAGAAAGGACACCTGAAGAAAGACTGCAAGTCTTGAAAGGGAAAAGAAGGAGACGTGCAGCAAGAAAACAATCATGAAGCGAATGTGACAAGTGATGTGTTGCAAGATGCTTTGACTCTTTCATTAGAAAATATTATTGATGCCTGGGTAGTAGATTTAGGGGCCTCATTCCATGGCACACGTGATAGGAAACATTTTCATGATTATGTTCAAGGAGATTTTGGGCAAGTTCGATTGGGTGATGATAAACCCTGTAAAATCATTGGAATGGGTAAAATTTTCATAAAACAATAGAATGGAAATAAATGGCTATTGAAGGAGGTAAGGCATGTTCCAGATTTGAAAAAAAATCTAATTTCGACAGGGAAGTTGGGAGGTGAAGGCTGTGTAACTACTTTTACAGATAAAACATGGAAGGTCACTAAAGGAGCCCTAGTTATAGAAAAAGGAGAAAAGGTTGGTACATTGTATTTATGCAATGGTATTTCTAATTCTGTTAATGATTTAACCTCTACAGGAGCAGATACGACATTGTGGCATCATAGGCTTGGGAACATGAGTGAGAAGGGGATGCAGATTCGTCACTCAAGAAATTTGTTTCTACGTTTGAAGCATGTTGATTTAAAATTCTGTGAGAATTGTGTTTATGGAAAACATAAGAGAGTCAGATTCCTCAGAGTTGGGAAAGAAAAGAAGAGCGAAAAATTAGAGCTTGTGCATACAGATGTATGGGGACCTGCTCAGGTATCATCTCTTAGTGGCTCTCGTTATTATGTTACTTTTATTGATGATGCAACTAGAAAGACCTGGATTTAATGTATTCAAAATAAATTTGATGTATTTTATACTTTCAAGAAATGGAAAGCTTTGGCTGAAAATGAAACAAGAAAAAGGTTGAAGTGTCTCAGATCAGACAATGGAGGTGAATATTGCAACAAAGAGTTCGATAGGTACTGTTCAGAGAATGGAATTCACACAGAGAAGACAGTTCCAGGAACACCACAAGAAAATGGTGTGTTAGAAAGGATGAACAGGACAATCATGGAGCATGCAAGGTGCATGAGATTGCATGTAGGATTTCCTTTACAATTTTGGGCAGATGTTGTAGATACTGCTATTTATCTAATAAACAAAGGGCCTTCAAGTTCCTTGTATGGTGGTATTCTAGAGGAGGCATCGATAGGTAAAAAGGTAAACTACTCATTTTTAAAGACGTTTGGTTATGAAGCCTTTGTCCACATTAATAAATAAAATAGAACAAATCTTGAGGAAAAATCAAAGAAATGTACCTTTATTGGATATGGTGTTAATGATTTTGGTTATTGCTTTTATGATTATGAAAAACACAAAATCATTAGGAGAAGAGATGTCATATTCAATGAAAAGGTTTTTTATAAGGATCAGCTGCAGGAAAAGAAACAGGAAAAGAAAAAACAGAGAATACACAGTGCTTGATGAGGTCACAGAAAAAGTGATGGTGCTTGAAAATCATAATGGTCAACAACCAAAACAACAATAGAAACCACAACAACAACAAGCACCTCAAACACCTGAAAGTGGTGTTAGAAGATCTACTAGGATAAGTATACCCCCTAAATGATACTCTCCTTCATTATATTATGTATTGTTGACTAATTCTTGTGAACCAAAATGTTATGAAGAAGCAGTGCAGGTTGAAACCAAGAAGAAGTGGGAGCAAGCCATGAAAGAAGAGATGAACTACTTAGCACATAACCAGACTTGGGACTTAGTCAGGTTTCTTTTAGGTAAAACAACATTGCAGAATAAATGGGTTTATAGGTTGAAGGAAGAAGATGGAAGTAGAAAAAGGTATAAATCTAGACTTGTGGTGAAGGGGTTTGCACAGAAAAAGGGTATATATTTTGATGAGATATTTTCTCCTGTTGTTAAAATGACTTCAATTGGAACTATTTTAGGTCTAGTAGTAGCTGAAGATTTGCATCTTGAGCAGTTAGATGTAAAGATAATCTTTCTCCATGGGGATTTGGAGGAAGAGATATATATGCAACAACCACAAGGATATGAGGTAAAAGGGAAGGAGAAACTAGTGTGCAGGTTGAAGAAGAGCTTGTATGGATTAAAACAGGCTCCAAGGCCATGGTATCTAAAATTTGACAGGTTTATGTTTGAACAAGGTTATACTAGATGTCCTTATGATCATTGTATTTATCTCAAAAGGAAAAATGATGGCAGCTATATTATATTGTTATTGTATGTAGATGACATGCTTATTGCAGGTTTTAACATGCAGGAAATAAATGTGCTCAAAAGAAAACTAGTGAACTGATTTTCAAGGAAGGTTTTGGGTGCTGCAAAACAAATCCTTGGTATGCGAATAACTAGAGATAGGAAGAATAAAAAATTAACATTGTCTCAGAGTGAGTACATAGAAAAGGTGTTGAAAATATTTAATATGAAAGATGCAAAACCAATTAGTATACCTTTGGCTAGCCATTTCAAACTAAGTAAGGATGTGTGTCCCAAGACTCAGGAAGAAATGACTTATATGTCTAAAGGTCCATATGCATCAGCAATTGGAAGCTTAATGTTTGAAATGGTCTGCACAAGGCCTGATATTGCACATGCAATGGGAGTTGTAAGTGTTGGCATTATGATACAAGTGTTTTCCTTGATGGAAACTCACTCATAGGTCAATTCCGTTTTGGTAAAAGGAAACTCACAGTACAATAGGTATATTCAGAGGTAACAGGGCAGTGGTATAGAAGAACAGGAAGATGGAATTAAGGTCTACTGATCAGAATAAAGAAGGTAAATCAAAAGGCTGATGAAAAGCAATTTAAAGAAGTATACGGAGGTCCACTTAGTCAAAAAAACATATACATGCTAGTCCAAAGAACAAAAAGAGCATATACGTATACACACACTCCCATAGGAAGAAAAGCGCGTACATGTTGGAAAACCAAGGTATTTGGTCCGTGGTATTGACCCTAGATATTTGGTTCATGGTATTGACCCTAGGTATTTGGTCCAAGGTATTGTTCCTAAGTGGTTTTGGTCCAAGGTATTGATAAAGGATCTAAGTATAGAAGGAGGAGAAGATCAAAGGGATAAACACACAAGGAATGAATATCTTTTGAAGTAAAAGCAAATGTGAAAGTGTATGGGTTTCTAAGGAATACTTCTATCATAAGTATATTTTATGTTGTAGGGGCTATGTTTGTGATTTGATCTAAAATACTTTGTGCTCCTTGAATTCAATATTGGATTAGGATCATGAGAACTGAAATGAATTATTATTGAATGATCTGATATTGGGCTAGATCTGATTATGTACACCTATTTTATTCTTTAAATATCGTGATTTGGGTTTGTCTAAAGTCGGGAAGTGCGGTGAAGTTATGAAGTAAGTATTTGCAAATCTATACGCTGGTTCACTTTGGTGAAGGTGCGTATACATGCTGGTTTGGCTCTTCCAAGTAGCCTTTGCAAAAGAAAAGCTTGATGTTCAAGGATGTCTGATCTATCAAATCAGTGCTGTTATTTTACTGCTGTCTGTCAATGAAGTCTTCTTAGATCTGAATGTAAAATTGAATGAATAATGAGTTTGATATCTGATTGAATGATTGTATAAGTGAGAAGGGTGATCTCTACTGATGCCTATGTAAAGCTCTGTAAATAGATAGTAGATGGTCAGTATATTGCTGGTTGGTACATACTTGATTTAGAAGTTTAATATTTCAGTAATTTGAAGGTATATGTAGGTTTGATTACTGGAAGTAGCATATACATGTAGGTTGGGTTCAGTAAAGTAGTGTGTACATTCTGATGCATGGTTTTTGAGGTTACAGCTAGTTCTAACTGATGATGCAGGTTTCTGGGTTCAACAAAGTGCTCTGGTGTCAGTGATTTGATTGTTCAGATAAACTAAATGTTGGTTGATGTAATTTAAGTTTCAAAGTTTTTGATCCATCCAATATGAAAATTTGATGAAACAAGGCATTCATGTGTATTATTGTGTACAAGGATCATCCAACCTGAAAATTTATGAAACGTGGTCCCTGGAAGAAGAAAGAAGGTCATAGCCTTCTTTAGGCCGATGCCTACGTACTAGTAAACTCATTGGCTAGTACAAGAGCTAGGGGGTTGTAGCTCCCTTCCAGTAGAAGATGGAAAATGAGAGAAGGTTGTAGCCTTCTATAGGTGGGTGCCTGCATACTGGTATGAGTCTGTACCAATACAAGATTGTAAACATATTTTTTTTATTATTAAAAGAAGACATAGACGACATCCGTAGGTGGTTTTCACCCACATTGGGTTTCTACCTTAAATCTTCGTGTTCATGTGTGTTGCTTATGTGTGATGCTTTATTCTATTTTACTGCATTGTTTAATAAGTTATTAATGCACTGGTTAAAGATCAACACATGATAAATTGTCTAAATCACAAGTTCTCTGGGTATACGCTGGTTTCTCTAATCACAGTTGCGTGTACACGCTAGTTCACTTCACAAAAGTAGTGTATATAAATTAGTTTTGGAAATAAAATTATTGATCTGACAATAATGATTCACCCTCCCCCCCTCTCAGTATTATTTCCAACAATAAGCAGGTACATGAACAATCCAGGAAAAGAACATTGGATGGTGGTGAAGTGGATTCTAAGGTATTTGAGAGGTACCACAAATCAAGCATTATGATTTGGTGGTTCAAACTTTGCTCTAGAGGGATATGTTGATGCAGATATGGTGGGCAATAGAGATAACAGGAGGAGCACAACAGGGTATGTGTTTACTGTAGGTGGAACAACTGTCAGTTGGGTTTCAAAACTACAAAGTGTCGTTGCACTCTCAACAACGGAAGTAGAGTATGTTGCCGCTACATAGGCTAGTAAAGAAATGATTTTGTTACAAAGGTTTCTGGATGAATTGGGTAAGAAGCATGAGTTTGGCAGGTTATATAGTGACAGCCAGAGTGCCATACATCTTGCAAAGAACTCTGCATTTCATTCCAAGACTAAACATATACAACTCAAGTACCATTTCATACGGTTAGTGTTGGAAGATGGACAGTTGAAGCTGGAAAAGATATACACTAGCAAGAATCTTGCAGATATGTTAACAAAAGTTGTAACCAGGGAGAAAATGAGATTCTGCTCAGTTTCAATTGGTCTTCAAGTATGATGAAGAAGATGAGAAACATCCAGGTCCAAAGTGGAGTCATTATATAGCAAATGAAGAAGCGGTGGAGTTGCTATAATCAGTCTCCAAGTGGGAGATTATTGGGTGTGGAGCCTAATTATCTTCTTTATTTAGAGGTATCACCGCATTGGACCCTAGTTTGTAATGTGGCAAAAATTCTTCCCGTAATATTTGCGCTGCAGGGGGGGTCCACCCCCCTGGTAGGGGTTCAGGGGCAGCGCCCCTAAAGCTAAAAATAGATGTAAAATTGCCTTGTAAAATGTTGTAATCTCGTAGTCAATCTGGGTCGTTCATTAGGTGGAGATATGACGGTAGATGTTATGTTTAATTTAGGGTTTTTTTTCCCTATAAGGAAACCCCTCGCTATATATGAGGGAATTGTATTATGTCAATGTAGATCTGTATTCTGAGTGAGAAAGAGAGAGGAGATTGTGTGAGAGTGAAGAGGGAATTACAACAGATCTGCTGTAGGTTGTATCTCTTCAGTTTGCTGGATAATATAAAAGGAAGGACTAACTGTTTCCCATGGGCGTAGCCTAAATTGGGTGAACCACGTATATCTGTGTCTCTCTTGTTATGTGTTTTTTGTGTTTATATTTCTGCAATATATTTTATGTGTTCCATTTCTCTGTAATATATAATTTTCTATGAATGCGTGATGGTTATGTTCATTGCATTGAAGATATTGATGTTATATGTACTATGTTAACTTGGTTTGACCTATGCAGATGGTTATGGTTGTGATATTCAGGTATGAGCCAACATATTTGTGATATGGTGTCGTACTAATCTAGATTGATCTTACATATGTGATTGTTATGCATGAAAGAAAAATGCTTATGATCTTATGATGTGAACATGTTAGTTAGTTACTATTATGGATATCATGATTTATGGTTGAGTTGATATGTTATGAAGTTGTATTGTGCTAACCTAGATTTATTGTGTAGACAAGATAGCCTCCCCTCAGATACATTAAGGTATGAGTTTTGTTATGTTGTATATTTGGTGCTTGGTTGTTTGATTATGAAGTCTATTTGGTGTTTGAGTGTTTTGTGCCTAGTTGATTTATTTAACATGGTATGTTTACAAGTGGGTTGAATGTTTGATGAATTTCATAATATGAGTATGTGTTCCAATGATCTTGTTTTAAGATGGTTTTACTAACACATATGTGTTGAGACAATTGATATGTACTTGAGTGTAGTAGGTGACAATTGTAGCATTATGTCTAAGGACTATGATTTGATTATGGATTATGACATGATTGTTAGTCTTAGTAAAGGTTTATTTCAAATTGATATATATTATTGTATTGATATTTGGAATATGTTGTTGACATGTGTGAGCTGTTGCAGGAAACATGCTTGGTTTTAGTGTGACAAGGTAATAGTTGATGTGTTTATATAACTAAGCCTCAATTGCAACAAGGTAAAAAGGTAAAATAAAGGAATTGGCAAGAATTCCTTGGGCTATGTTTGGAAACCCTAATTCCAAATGAATGAGTGCTTTGCACACATGAAGTCTTCTTAACCTTGATTTGTTTGAAATTATGTGGATATGTGCTGTATTCATGGACATGTACTTGACATGTATATTAGCTAGTCTCTACTTACAGGTGGATTTGTCAAGGGGATTGGGGTCCCTTGATAGATGGCATGGACGTGTTCAACTGCAAGGAAATGTGCTTGACACAAAAAGGTAAGATAAATAGTGTATTTTTATCTTTATTTATGCATTTATAGTTATGTGTTTATGGTGGTATGATGCAGGGGGTTACATGGAAAAGAGATCGCCATGAAATCTTGAAGAAGGCTCAGGTTGAGGTTTCCTTTAGAATCATTAGGAACCATGGGGATTGAGTCATGGTGTTTGTTATTAGTCTTGTGATTTTAGTCTTTTGTGATTTTCTTGCGCTTGATTTGCAGTTTTTTTATGTATAGTGCATGAGCATGCCAATTTGTTTGTGGTTTCGTATTGTTGTTGGTTTTCCATGGTTTTCTTCTCGGTCTTTCCTTTATTTATTTTAGTCTTGGGAATTGGTTGGGAAAAAGGAAAATTAATGGAGCTCATGGAGAGCTGTGTGGTACCCAATAGATAATGTGAGGTTAAGATGAAACTCTGTGCATGAGTAAGCACAACGGAAGGTAAGACTATGACAATCGATTAGATTGGTTCGGTCCATTGGTGTAAATGGGAAATGGAAGTATAGTCATGAGAAAGGTAATGGGAAAGGTGAAGTGAATGGATCTAAGACATCAAATTCCTTGGCTATGTTGGGAACAATTTTTCTCAATATTGTGCATGATGTGCAGGATAAAGGGAGTTCTCTTAACCTTGACCTTGATATATAGTAATTATGTTATGATCATGAGTATGTTGATGTTTATATATGTATATATGTATGTATGTATGTATGTATCTATGTCACTGTGTGACAGGGTTGTTAGGTATCGTTCTTGTGGAGGAATCATTTCTTATGAAGGTGAATAGCCTAAAGAGATTCTTGGTTCATGAGAAATCAAGTTGGAAGAGTAGTCACGACAAATATACGAGGTCAATATCATGCAGTTATGAATTGATATTATATGTTTGTATTATGCCTATGTTTATGTTATGACAGGTAATGTGGAAGGATACATCAGCAGAATGAAAACAACGTGGTCCGCGGCATGCTAAGACAAGCATGGATAAGGCGTTGGAAGCAAGGTTGCTTGGTAGAGTTAGTGTGGTTTTGGATGTGTGGTACTATTGTTGTGCATATGTTGTACATGTTGCATTTTTGATGTTGTGTGCATGGGGTGCGGTATATATTTAGTGTGTGCGCATGATGTTTATGCAATGATTATGTACAAGATAGTACAAATAGCGTTATGTGCATATGGTGTTGTGTGCGTGTTGGATATGCAATGTTGTGTACAGATGATGCTATCTACATGTTGGAAATGCAATGTTATGTATAAGTGGTGTTGCGTGCATGTTGTACATGTGGTGCTATGTACATATGGTGTAGTGTGCATGATTGTACAAGTGGTGTTGTGTGCATGCGGTGTTGTGTACATGTTGTACAAGTGGTGCTGTGTGAAAGTGGTGCTGTGTACATGTGGTGTCACGTACATGTCATGCGTGTGTTACTGTGCACATGTGGTATTGTGTACACGTTGTACAATAGTGCAGTGTACATGCGTTCTGTACACGTTGTGCATGTGCTATCGTGTACATGTGATGTTGTGCAGGTGGTGCTTGGTACATGTGGTACTAGTGTACATGTAGGATTGAGTGCATTTCGTACATGCTATGTTGCGGGCATGCGGTACTATGTATGTGCATTATGTAGTCATGGTATCGTGACATATGCATTCATTGCGTTGCACTCTAGACATGTATTTGTGTTATGTTTTACATCAGGTGTCGGTGCATTTATTGTGTTGTACACCATATGTAGGCATATGTATTGTGTCGTGTTGTACACTGGGTGTAGATGTATGAGTTTTGTTGTACATCGGGTATAGGTGTATGAGTTATGTTGTATACTAGGCGTACATGTATGCATTTTGTGGTGTCGCACATTGTGTGTGGATGAATGTCTTCTAATGTACATTGTGCACGTATACGTGCATACACTAGGTGTAGGTGTATGTGTTGTATGTTAGGTATAGTTGCATGGATTGCATGGTGTTGTTTGGTGTGTGTGGTTATATGTGTGTGATGAACCTAGGGGAGGAGAAGGCATTAGGTGTTTACTGGGTTTGGAAATCAATCCAGTGTGTGTACACAAAGAAAAAATGGTAGAAGTAAGGATCGCTGAAGGATAAGTATCAGTATTGTATTTCAGTTTTACTATGCATACGATTTATGATTCTGATCTATGATGGTTACATGTGATTTATGATTTTGATCTATGATGGTTATGTTTTGAGCTAACCTGATGTGATGTTTTTTATACATGTTGATTTGGGCAAATACGCTAGTTTGACTTGTTGTGACTACAAGCAAACAAGATTGTGAGTGTACCTTATTGATGAGATACCAATGTGGTATGATTTGAAGTTATTTCAATTTATTTTGAATATAATGGACGTTATATGCTTGGTACAAGAAGCACATAAATGCCTATTTGGGTGGTTAAAATGAAAAGAATCAACAACAACAATGAAAATAATTATAATATGCAACAGTAGGTTGGTAAACACTTTAGGAACAGGGCCATTGTGGGACAATGGTACCCATAAGTGTCCATTGATTTCCATGAACATGCTATGATTGGTATTATGGTTTTGAGGTAGGTATATGCCTTGGTTTTTGTATCTTACAATGTGAGGAAGCCTTTCCAAGGGATGGACTTCCTGGGATGGGGGTGCCAGCGAAACTTGGAAGGTGAGTGACTACATAGAAGAGTTGGCCAGATTGGCCGAGGGAGTGTGTAGCAGAGATTGGCCGAGGAAGCAAATGCACATTGGGAGTGCACCTTGGAATAATGAATCAGTAACTGTTCACTAAGAGGAAAAGTGGCGTGGGATCGTAGCGCTAGACATTGGATGCAATTTTGACCATGGTAGTAGTTTCTAGAAATTCCTTGTTGATTGATACGGGCATCATATTCTCTTATTTATTGGTTTAGCAGATGTGTATATGTCTGTTCGTGTGTATTATTGTAAATACATAATGAGCTATGTTATAAAGCTCCAGTATGCAGTATGGTTGTTATATTTTCGTGTTGTCATGATGCTTTTATTTTGAGCAGGTCTTTCATTGTAAATACTACAATGAGCTGTGTTATAAATCTCCATGGACAATATGTTTTGTTTTCAGCAGTGTTATTGGTTATAGGTATCGTTGAACACTGAGGATAGTGTTCCCCCAAGGGGGAGGGTTTTGTAACATCCCTGGTTAAAAACTCATGTAAAAATATATAAGTACCACGGATGATGGGACACATATTCCAAGTTGAATGGTGGGCAGGACATCCTGGCTTGGGTGTTCATTTGGTTGTTTATGACTAAGGAAATTGGCAAAGGAAATGGCTAAGGCTTTGGAAAGGAAAAATGGCATTTTTGGCACATTTATTTATGAAAATAATGGAAATTAGGAGAAAAGGGAGGTGAAAGGTTACAGGTTGTGTTAGGGTCCTATAATTTTTATAGGATCATTTGATTATTACTGATCATTATTATGTTTGAAATATTGTAAATAATATTGCATGTTGGAAATTATTTCCGAAAAAAGGTCAAAACCTTAAGAAAAATAAAAAAATATGCTTGCAAGTCAAAAGTGTAGCATTAGAGGTCTGCCTGGGGTAGCTCATGTGGTGATGGCTATGGAATGAAGTCTCACTGAATCGGAGACCTTGGGTTCGAATATTGTACTACCCTCCCCCATTGTGGGGTGAATAATAGACATGTAAAATCGAAAATGAGAGAGTCCTATCAAGCTTAAAAAAAAATGCATCATTAGAGGATAATTAAGTATGTTTAGATTAAATTAATCACATAATTTAAATAAGATTAAATAAATTGTAATAAGGCCTTGGTACTATAGATTTGATTTTAGTGCAAAGTTGAAAATGACAAATGAAGATTTGTCGGATGTGGTTAAATGGCACACATATACCCTGCTCTCGATCACATCGCTTTTTCATCCGACAACTCCAGTACCTTTTTTCCCCCGCACCCCCCCAATCCCCCATGTCTCCCTTTATCGGCGGGGGGGGGGGGGGGTGGGGGGGGGGGGGTCCGAAAATTTGTTTACCACTTTGGGCCCCATCTCTACGTGTCTCATTCTCGTCACTTCGAACCCCTGCCCCCCCCTCCGAAAGTAGTTTTTTACTCCTGTCGCAACCTTCCTTCTTGCCAACCTTCACCCTCCACATCCCTCCTTAACTGTGATTCCAACGACGCCACACATCCTCCTCCCATGATCTCGCTCCCGCTTACCATTCTATTCCCACTAACACTCTCGCACCACTCACTGCCTGCCACTTGGACTGTTTTCCTCACTCACCTCCATGTCATTTCTCCACATCACCCTTTCCGACCCCACTTCCTTTCCACAAACCATGTGCCTCCACATCATCCCCCACCTCCATGTCACCTCACGCCTCCACATCATATGTTTGTTTCATGGTCATTTAACTATGTTTTTTTCCTATACACCACAATGATTTAAAACATGGTTTACAAACAGCGGAGAATTTTTTTTCAAAAAAAGAAAGAGTTGTTTTCTAAAAACATCCTCATTTACAAAAACCTCTCTCATTTTTCTAACAGCTATTATGGTTTGGGAGATTCAGATGAAGCTTTGCAAACATATTTTCCTATTTTTAGTCAGTATTTTCAAATGCGGTTTTCGAGCGGGTTTAAATGAATTTTAAAAAAATGAAAGAGGATTTTGTTGCTAACATCCTAATGTACAAAAACCTCTCTCAGGTTTCTAATAGATATTATGGTTTGGGATATAAAAAGGGATTATAGGACCTTATTTTTCAGAATTTCAGGAGGAAAAAACTCAAAGACAGTTAGTGACTTGGATGCCACCTCATCAAATAAGAGTTGCTATCATATTTGAATTGCTCTTATTTGTCACCAGAAATCCATAAAGATAGTGGCAAGTAGATTCATTAGTTTGAATGTCCTATACATCAGTTCTATTTGTGTAATACAGCTTGAGATATTTGTAACAAATCTTGATATTTTTTCAAGATATTTTAGTTTAGAATTTTTATAAATAATTCATCATTTGAAGTAAGAGATGTTGGTTTTTGTACGAAGAATATTGTTGTATATTGTTGAAGCATCAATAGATTACCAATAATACAGAAGCTCTTTCACAAGATTCTTGTGTCAAGTTGTTGGTGAAGTGCATTTATAATCTTATGTGTTTATATTTCTTTGCTTATAGCACATATTTGTTTTCCAAATCTCAATTATTCAATAGACAAGTAAAGGGCAAAATTTGTTTAAATAGACACTCTGCACCTGGCTACGAGTAATTTTAATGTTTTCTTTTGATCTTTAAATATAGAATTCAGGTAAAAATGCTCTATATTTAAAGTGAACCTCAAATATGTTCTTCTTCTCCATTCCATAGACCTTACATAATCCATTTGGTTAGGATACCCTGCCCTGTGAGATCTATCTATAGATATTGCTGTCAATCTATATTTTATGTATGAGACTCCATAGCCCAATGATAATCTAGTTATCAACCAAACATTCAAATACAAATAAAACCTAAACTTCATAGCTAGCCTAATATTCAATCCAACAAATTTAAATCTACAGAGTGAGCCCTCTCTGAAGCTGGTAGGGCTAGATCTTAGCTTCCAAAGTTGGTTTTTGGTTACCTTTGTGATTTTCTTCTACAACCTTAGAAAATTACTGAGTGCTAACATTTTGGCAACCATACTGGGAACTTGAACATTTCAGATTCCCAAGAAAATCAATTCAAGTCCTAGATCTGATTACTGATGGTGGACAATGATCAGACACAAGAAGGTTGTATAGTTCACTTGATGACTCCATGTTAAAGAATCCAGATTTGCAGAAAACTTGTGGCGAATCCAATGAATATTTATCATATTTATTGCTAAGCAACATGACAGGGTATGTGGTAAACCCTAGATATGGTGAATTTTTAAAACAATTAAGGGATACATTAATAGATTTTCAAATTGATGAAGCTTTTTCAATGACCGTGTTTCATTGTTTGAAAATGAGAAAAATTTCTCCTGAAGGTAATTTTTTTTTTCTTGAGTTAACTGCTGAAAGATTTAAGAAGGGTATTGAACTTTTGGATTTTCAGATTCATTCATATAGTTTCCAAGATCCTAAAAAGTTCTTAGAAAATCTTCCTTCTCCAAAACAAGAGGAGATTGCATTTCCTTTTGATTTGCAGATTTATGAGAGTTTTGTTTTCGAACATAAGGCTGAAACTGAACAGTTGGAATCAGGGTTTAACCTTGAGAATACAACTGATAAAATCTTCCATGCTTAATCGTTCAATGAAGGCTTGCAAGGTAAACTAATTAATCATGCCTTTACTAATCCTATAACAAACTACATGGAGGTTCTTTTTAGTTCAAGTGTTCAATCTTGTTTTCATGACCATATCCAACAACAATTGCCATTTCACTCTACAACTTTGATTTTATGGACAAAAAATCAAGCTGTCCTTTTGATTGTACTAATAAGCAATCAAGCAGTCCACTTCTTTCAACAACTAATTGACTGGCTTCATTGGCATTTTTGTATTATTTGATTCAGTATGATTTCCAACAATATAGAGTAGGTAGCAGTGTGCAAATAAGCTCAGTCCATTGAGCATTTTTTCAAGCATTCTTTCCAATTTCAGTTTTAGATAGCAGTACAGTTTTTAGTGTGCAGAATTGTTTTGATTCTAGTTTGAATATTTTTAGTGACAAAGGTTTTTATGACAAAGCGGGTTGCAGTTTTGGGATCAGCCTAATGGATCAGGCTACTAGTCTATGGTGTTCTTAACACCTCACAAGGAGAGTGCCATCCCCAGCTAGAGCCTATGTTAGGGTCGTATAATTTTTATAGGATCATTTGATTATTACTGATCATTATTATGTTTGAAATGTTGTAAATAATATTCCATGTTGTAAATTATTTCCAAAAAAAGTCCAAACTTTAAGAAAAATAAAAAAAAATATGCTTGGAAATCAAAATGCAGCATTAGAGAATAATTAAGTATGCTTATATTAAATTAATCACATCATTTAAATGTGATTAGATAAATTGTACTAAGGCCTTGGTACTATAGCTTTGATTTTAGTTCAATGTTGAAAACAACAAATGGAGATTTGTCATATGTGGTTAAATGACACACATATTCCCCACTCTCGATCACAACGCTTTTTAATTCGAAGGCTCCAACGCCTTTTTTCCCCCTCACCATGTCTCCCTTTATCAGCAGGGGG